>PITA01003205.1:121613-144025 GCA_004023965.1 Spilogale gracilis
TTTTTTTTTTTTTTTTTTTTTTTTTTTTTTTTTTTTTTTTTTTTTTTTTTTTTTTTTTTTTTTTTTTTTTTTTTTTTTTTTTTTTTTTTTTTTTTTTTAAATTTTTCATCTTTATTTTTTATTTCTTTCCTTTTTTTTTAAGATTTTATTTATTTGACAGAGAGAAACACAGCCAGAGAGGGAACACAAGCAGGGGGAGTGAGAGAGGGAGAAGCAGGCTTCCCGACGAGCAGTGAGCCCGATGTGGGACTCGATCCCGGGTCTCCGGGATCATGACCCGAGCCGAAGGCAGTCGCCTAACCAACTGAGCCACCCAGGCGCCCTTGTTTTTGTTTTCTTAAAGATTTTATTTTTAAGTAATCCCTATGCCCAATGTGGGGCTCGAACTCAAACCTGAGATCAAGAGTCACATGCTCTACCAATTAAGCCAGTGGGCACCCCAGCATTTTTTTATTTTTATATTTGATGTTAGTTAATGCTAATAAAGTATAATAAAATAACAGATTTGGGGAAGATTCTCACTTCCTCCACCTATTGAAGTCTCCAAAGAGTCTTGATTAAAAACCATGTTAATTTTATTTTATTTATTTATTTTCTATTTTATTTATTTCTTTTTTTACCATGCTAATTTTAATGAAACTAATATTTACTGAAAATGTTTGAGTTGTTTTTTTTAATTTTTTTTATTTTAAAGATTTTATTTATTTAACCAAGAGAGATCACAAGTAGGCAGAGCGACAGGCAGAGGGAGAGGGAGAAGCAGGCTCACTGCCAAGCAGGGAGCCCGACTGGGGCTCGATCCCAGGACCTTGAGATCATGACCTGAGCTGAAGGCAGCCACTTAACTGACTGAGCCACCAGATGCCCCTGACTATGTTTGACTATGTAACTTTTCAAATAAAGTCTTACTAATGTAAAAATATTCCTATCTAAAAAAGAAAATTATATTAAAGAAGATTCTTCCAGAAACACTGGCTCAATATATGGTAGACTATAGAATATCAGACTACTAATACTAACCAGAGAAAACAATGATGAACATTTGGGTCATTCCAGAAAGTATACACTTTTGTTTTCATTTTGGAAATCAAGGGTATGTCTCCTATTACATTGGCAGTGCATTATTATTTGTACATTAATTATCTCTAAAATTAAATTAGAAATTAGAAACTTATGCACTAACTACTACTCAAGCATTTTTCTCATTTATAAAATGTCTTTTTTCCCCCAAATTGATTCTTTTAAAAGAATCAAATAGAGTCTTCAGAAAAAATATGGGGTCAATTGTAGGGTGATGGATGGTAACTAGAGTTTTAGGGCAATCTATTTTGTAGTGTATAAACTACACTATACATCAAATTATAATGTTGTACATCTTTAACTTATGTAATAAAACAAAACTGTCTTTTTTCTATTTTTAGGTATCACCCTACGGACTCAGAGGCCATAGGGTTTTATATTGCCTTATTGATTATTTACTGTTCTTTCTAGCAAAAGAACATCACCTCTGGACTTCATCCATGAACTCAAAATACCCAACATTGAATTTAATGTTTATACTGTATTTGTGACATTATAAAATATATCTGCTATTGGATTTTTGTAATATTTAATCTCCAAGGAAAGTATGAGAAAAAAAATGTCAATCTGTAAGACATTTGGAAAGAGCATTTTTTTAAGCTTCATTATAATACAAAAGGCAATAATCTTCAGAGAATCTATTTTTCTTCTACAATGAAAGGAATCACAACAATGTCAAACTTATTTCGTTAACTCAAATTGAAGCTGTCCATAGGGTATTGCAATGTAAAAGAGGTACTGTTAAGTCTTCAGTCTAGAAGAGTTAGCCATGAATTCAATGGCATCATAAACTTGACCCAGTTATCATTTGTACACCGGGTAATTCTAGCACAGATAAATCCTATCGTGTTCTTAGCTTCACTGCCAATGCTTTCCTGTCCCTCTCTAGGTTGGTCTTGTCCACCAATTACTACATCATTCTCACCCTACACAGAACTAGATCAATCATCTCAATAGTCTTCATGGTAGTTCACACTTTCTCATTTAGTTTTTCACTCAAGTTAACGTCACCATCAGGTTACTACATTTTTTGCCCTCAACATAACAGGATGTTTCAGAATTTCCATATTGCTAAGTGAGCCTTCACGTATCACAGAAGAGCTAAGGTTTGCACTGAAATGCGGGTCTAGAAATCATATCTCTGCTTGTTTGAAGTATTTGGCCTTCTATTAAATGCAATGACACTATTTAACTAATTTGCTATTTTTTTGATCCCTTAATAATTCAATCTGTATCAATGTTTTTAGGGAAGTTAAGTGGCCAGAAGATAAAGACTATTTTTGTTTAACCGACTTTATAAAAAGACTGATGTAACGCCATATCCTATTAAGTGGTTCATAAAAACATTTTAGGATTACATATATTTAACATCAGATATTGGTGAGATGCTTTCAAATAGTGGTAAGTATTATTATATATGCACATAATGAGAAATTGGTAAAACACCAACATATTCAGGCTCAGATGCCACTTAATGAAGATTTTTTAATTGTATAATATTTATAGATTCCTAGGTTAAGATGTTATCTTGACAGTGAAAAAGGTTGCATAGTAACATGGAAAATATTTATGATATAATAAAAATAGCCATCCTTTTCTGCGTACCTACTATGGAAAAGGAAATTTGTATCAATCGTTTGTTAGTTTGTACAATGATGCTTTCATGTCTGTTCTCCACTTACATGCTTTTGTCATCCTCATATTACAGATGATGAAAGAGACATGTGCCCTGCTTGAAGAACTTGTCCCCTATGTAACAAATACACAGTATTGAACATTGAAACTAAGGCCTTTGATTTTCAACTCTGAGGCTTTTCACTCTGCTATCCAATATTAACACCACTGAAAAAATTGGAAGGCAAAATGTACGTGGGAAATGAGGCATGCAAATCAACACAGTTTAGAAAACAATGCAAAACTTGGATAGTAAAGATTTTATGTAATAGCAAGTATTGATTACCAAGCACTTCCTTTCTTTTTCAAAATTTTCTTAATTATTTTTGCAATAGCTAACAACGGAGAAAAAAAGTAAAGGCAAAAAAGAACTAGGACAAGTTCAGTATTGATGCACTCATTCCTTTTACATGATGGCTTGGATTAATTAGATGAACTTTGCATAATTTAATTTTTCTTAGGAGAAGCATATAAAGAGACCTGCTCAGGACTAAGTAGGCATGGTTGTTAAAGGAAGCGGACTTCTCGATGACAACCTAAAAAAGGAACTGATAGGAAATGAGATGAGCCTCAAAAGACTGGTATTATTATGTTTTTAATAATGAAAGCATTAGCACCACAATTGTTAGAATTTTATCTGCTCTATCATGAAATAAGGATCTAGATAGTATGCAGTAATTAAAGATTGACTTTGATTTAGATAATCCATTTTAATTGCATTTTTAATTGTACTGAAAATTTCATGAAGTACCATCTGAAAATGCTGATGTAGAAAGATCAACTAATCAAGATCATGCCATTATATTTGAATCACCAGAAAGGGACCGGGAGAAGTAAGAATAAAATACATCCCTCAACTGCGCCCAGGTTCTTGTAATCTCATCTCACCTTCTGGAACAATGCAAAACAAATTAAAGCTGGTTCGCTAAACGTCATACAATCTGGCAGCAAGATTCTAATTGATGAAGAAACGTCATACAATCTGACAGCAAGATTCTAAGTGATGAAGAAGTGGCTTTTTAATGATTCTTTAACAACCACAGAAAATTTCTATTACTGGGAATCATGACAAAAACTACCTTAAGGGGACAAAATTATTTCTATCATTTTTTTTTTATTTTTAATCAACTCAGACGTCCCCCTGGACACTATCTGACCTATCTATGCTCTACTTTGTTCAGTGTAGTGAATGGATGGGTACCTGACTTGTTAACTGTGAACATTTCCCCCACCTACCCGACTCCCACTCTGAGTCCGTGGTGTGTGTGTGTGTGTGTGTGTGTGTGTGTGTGTGTGTGTGTGTGTGTTTATATGTCCAAAATTAGGAAAACACAACTTGCGGTTGCCAGGTTTACTTGATCTGGATCACCACTTCTCACTTACATGGTCTTACCTACTGTGGCTACTCTCATGAATTCAGTGATCCGTGGTGGTCTTGAAATGAGTGTGGATATATAAAATTTGGTTTTATTCGAGCCCATTCCATCTGTTTGCCTTCCTCTGTTTGCCAGTTGTCACTGCAGCACTTATCATACTGTATTTTTAAAATATCAGTTTATTTTCAGTGTTTCCCACTAAAGCAATGGAACATAGTATGTGTCCAATACATATTTCAGTGTTGAAAAAATTATGATTCCCTTCTATTTTGATTAATATACTCATGTAATATGTGTTGCTCTGCTGAGTTTAACAGTGCTCTATGCTTCCCACAAAAGCATATTTATCTATCTATCTGTCTATCTATCTATCTATCTATTCACACCATCCCCCCCACAGACATACATACACATACTAATTAAAGATAATACATGTATATTAACTTTCTTTAGGGTATTCTGAAAATTTCAGAGTATATTTGGAATCTGATGATGATGATTGCTGTATGTCTAATCTATACAAGAGAAATGGTGATTAATAATTTTTAAACCCTTATATTTACAATTTAATTTCTTCAGGATTATGACCACACTGAAAATCAAGCTTTGGGTAATATGAGAGCTGTTATCAAATCAGTTTTGAAGGGTGCAAGAAAGAACAATTAAAGGACTTGGAAAGAAGATATAATTGAACTGAAAATGAAAAATAATTAATTCAGATAATGTTTAAGAGAAGTTACTGGATTGTCCTAAATATATATTATATATTATATAATAATATTATATATATTATATATTATATAATAATAGAGAGAAGTATTATATAATAATAGAGAGAAGTATTATATAATAATAGAGAGAAGTATTATATAATAATATTATATATATATTATATATTATATAATAATAGAGAGAAGTAATTTATAATAATAGAAATAACATTATATAACAATTATTTAATAATAGAAGTTCTGGAGTCACAGAAAACTCGAATTACAATTATTTCACCTATCACCAGGTGATAGGCACCAATTAAAACTTCTTCACAATATATGGGTTAAGATTATTTTCTGGCTAAAATCACCAAAGTAGCAGCAGACACTCCCATCTACTGCTCAATGAGATGAAACACCGGATATTCAGAGAAGTTCCACTTGACGTTGCTTTTGAAGGATGGGGTGGGGAAGGTGATGTTCATAAGCCCAAATAAGCCCTAAGGAAGTTGAGTCCTGGAGGGTAACAGAAAAACATTTCCGGGACTATAATAAATCTTAAAAATTTCATAAATAGTTCCATCACTTCAGGAGGCATTTGTGTTCAGGAAGCATCGAGGGTAAGAAATGCTGTTTACATTAGTGTAGGAGACACATTAAAGCTCAAACAAAGTAAAGCAAGATATGTATTGCATTTCCAGATTAAAATGCATTATTCTTTTTAAAAAAACATTGATTTATTTATTTGAGAGAGAGAGAGCACAGGTGAGAAAGGGAAAGAGAGAAAGAATCTCAAGCAGACTTCATGCTGAGTGGAGCCCCACTCAGGACTCGATCCCATGACCCTGCGATCACAACCTGAGCTGGTCACCTCATGGACTGTGCCATCTTAAGGAATTTAATATAGTAAAGGTGAGAGATTCTAGTGAAAGATGACATGTGAAAAGAAATTCACTTTCCATCACAAAAACTGAAAGGAATGAGAAAATGGCAAAATCTCCATTAACATCAAAAGTATGTGAGGCATCCATATCCCAGATTTTTAAGCAGTATCTCTTATTTTTGTGTTGATGAGTTAAAATATTTTCTTCTTCACTTATTTCAGTGAATAGTTATTGAGCACTTATTGTGTGAAGGCAGAATGAACTCAAACACATGCCAGAGATTTTTCAGGAATGGCTATTACATTTTGTATAGATTGAGTCATGTTACTGACTTCGATAAACATTTATTGAGCATTTATTATGTGCAAGCAGAAATTCGGCATCCTCAGAAAGTGGTTGTTGTCAGGGGGAATGAATGGAGGTAAATATCTTTTACTATGGAAGAATGAAGGCTGTCACTGGCTAATGGGCCAGAAAAGAGGGAATCTTTCCATTTAAATCTTGTTCCTGTCACAGATGGCATCATTCCGAATTGCTCTGTCTGGATGGAAGTTTAAAAGCCAGACCAAAACAAAATCCTGCCCCTATGGGGCCTTTTACTGCTCCCTGTCATGGGGATTTCCATGACCTGAGTTTTCCTGGGTTGGCAATCGGAGAGGCTTCAAAATCACATTGTGGGATTTGAAATCCTACTTATCAGGTCACAGGTCCCAGAAAGGAGTACCCACACACATACACGTGTAAGGTTACTTTATTTTGTGAAAACATGGTCAGAGCATGCATGCTTTGGCTTCTCTCCCTAAAATATATTGTACAAATCCTTCTAACTCAATATTCAATGTTACAAATATGTCAGTCATTCCCCAAATTGATCTATAGCTTCAATGCAATTCCAGTAAAAATTCCAAACAACTGCCGGTCACCCTTAACCCTTAGAATGACAAGCTCATTCTAAAATATAGATGGAAGAGCAAAGAATGAAAAATAGTTAAGATATCTGAAGAATAAAGGAAATTGTGCTATTAAATATCAAGGTTTATTAGAAAGGTTTAGTTTACACAGAGTGCTTTCAAGAAAGAGTGAGAAAATTATGGGGCACCTGGGTGGCTCAGTTGGTTAAGCGACTGCCTTTGGCTCAGGTCATGATCCCGGAGATCCGGGATCGAGTCCCACATCGGGCTCCCTGCTCGGCAGGAAGCCTGCTTCTCCCTCTCTCGCTCCCCCTGCTTGTGTTCCCTCTCTGGCTGTGTTTCTCTCTGTCAAATAAATAAAATCTTAAAAAAAAAAAAAGAAAGAAAGAGTGAGAAAATTAGACTACTGACATAATGTAAAGCACATAAATAGATGATCAACTGATTGATCAATAGATCAGGTATGTGGCAGAGATGGCATTATAAAGTAGTAGGAAATGGATGAACTACTCCATATATGGTTTTAGGAAAAGTAATTTTCCATCTGTGAGGGGTGGGGAAGAAATATACTCTTTACCAGCACCACAAAATATCTCTATACCTTCTAGGTAGGGAGTGTCTTTAAAATATCACACAAAATTTGGAAGTACAAAGGATATAATGAAAAATCTGATGGCATAAAATTTTAAATCTTTTCTTTGGAGATAGCATATAGAGTAAAAAGGGAAAGCACAAACTGGGGGAAATATTTTGACTATATAATACTAACAGATAATCAAAATGTACAGTAAACCACAATAATCAATAAGAAATAAACAAAAGAACTTGTAGAAAAATAGGAAAGAGCATTGCAAAGTAACCCATACTTTCATGTAAAGATTCAGTCTCTTAGTAACCCAAAAAGCACAAATTTGAAGATGACAGTGAGATACAGTTTCATTCCAACTAGGCTGCAAAGACCAAAATTTAACAATACCAAGGGTTGGTAAGGATGTGACTCTGTGGAGGCATTTATAAAATGTTTATAATCGCAGAAAACTGCAGACTACCTACAGGCATCAACATAAAGATGGAAAAACAAATGGTGATAGAGTCAAGCCACAGAATTCTCTCTAGACGTCAACACTGAGTAACAGCTGAGGCCACATTCATGACGCAGGAGCCATGGTGTGGAGTGAAGAAACACTAGGAGTTGAGTAAAATGTCACGTCGTTCGTCATAACCTGTAAAGGCTGCCATAACAAAATACCAAGGACTGGGTGGCTTAAACAACAGAAATTTGTTTTTTCCCAGTTCTGGAGAGCTGGAATTCCAAGGTCAAGGTGCTAGCTCCTGAAATGGTTCTTAAGGAGCTCTCTTACTGGCTTGTTTGGTTGCCTTCTGGCTGTGCCCTCACAGGGCAGAGAGGGAGACAGAGATGCCCTCTCTCCTTCCTATAAGGCCAGAGTCCTATTGGATTGAGGCACTAACTTTATGAACTCCCTTTTTTTTTTTAGATTTTTTTTTTATTTTTTAGATTTTATTTATTTATTTGACAGAGAGAAACACAGCTAGAGAGGGAACACAGGCAGGGAGAGTGAGAGAGGGAGAAGCAGGCTTCCCGCCGAGCAGGGAGCCCGATGTGGGACTCGATCCCGGGTCTCCGGGATCATGACCTGAGCCGAAGGCAGTCGCTCAACCAGCTGAGCCACCCAGGCGCCCCTATGAACTTAATTTTAATTACTTTCTAAAGATTGTACCTCCGGTCACACTGTGGGGTAGGACTTCAACATATGAATCTGGGGGGACACAATTTGATTCATAGTATCATCTTTATGAAGTCTAAATACAAACAAAAGCAAACTAATATATTGCATACTCATATATTTTCAATTAAACAAAGGAAACGATACAAAAAGGGAAAAAAGAAATGCCAACCTCCTTGATGATGCAGGGAATAGGGCCAGGAAAAGGCACTCATGTTGATCTAGTGGTACTGGTGATGTTCCATTTTTTAATGAGGCAATTTGTGTTTATTTGGCTATTATAATCCACAGGGGTTTTTTATTTCTTAATAAAAATGGGAAAATATTTACAGACTATTCTCATTTGGCGAATAAACTGCATGTGTGTGACATGTAGTTGGAATGATACAGACAGAAAAATGTGACTACAATAAATACTAAAGTGATAACTTCAGTTTTCTCTGCCTGGTGGGATTATGCAGATTTTTTTTCTAATTACTTTTTTCTGTTTTTCCAAGAATATTATGATCTGGGTTAAGCAGACATTTAAAGAAAAAAAGGTACAGTGAGTGCTCATGGAAAGACCAAGCAGCCTGCAGAAGAAACATTTCGGTGTGACGGGAGCCGAGCCGGGTGAGTGGCACAGACAGCGCCCAGGGCTGGACGGGACTGTGAACCGTAGGCTACTTTGCCAAGGCTCCCAAGCATTTAAATAAAAATGGATTTCATTGTCAAATAGCTCAGTTATTAGATGGGGAAATTTAGGTAGCTCTTCATTTTGAGGCGTGACTGCTTTGTGAGTACCTGTCAGATTAAAGGAACTCGCTTCCTAGGTTGGGTTTTATTTACTGTCATTATTAATGATCCAACGGATGGAGTAAACACAGAGCCAGTTAGGCCGGGAGGGATTGCTAACACCTGGGAAAACAAAAGAAGTCAGAAATTTCAGTATTGTTGCTCTACTTCTGGGTAACAGCTCAATTTAAAATCAGTCATTAAAATTCTACCTCTCTCAAATTCATTATTTTTTTTAAGGGCATACAACGCTTTTAACTGATGTTGTTTTGCTTTTAAAAAGATTACAGAAAAAAAACCCTCTTTATTTATAATTTTTTCTCTAAGGAAGGGGCCCCATGATACCTTCCAAAATATATGTTGAGGGTGATGATATATTGCTTAGTAGGGGGAACTTTTCAACCTCAATGAAATGCATTCTAAGTAATTGCATTGCCCGAAGGCTGCCTCTGACTTTGAAGTCCCAGTAACTTGGGAGGAAATCTCAGGAACACAGACATAAACCAGCATATAAAAGGCCTCAGGGGTTTTCAAGAGATATGCTTTTTATCCCCATGGAGGATGAAGAAGGCCTTCTGCAGAACTTCCCAGCACTGAGGAATCATGGATGGCCATGCTGACCTACACGGGAATGGGGACCCCCAAATATACAACAGACATAAGAAGGAGAACTGTTGGGTGTACAGAGGGTGTGAAAAGGTATGAGTGTGTGGTGTATTTACAGCAAACGGTCATGCAGTTTATAGCCAAGGGACAGTATAGCCTGTCAGGACCAGGAAGGACATCTTGGCAAGGTTAAAGAAAAGCAAAGGTATTTGCTACAGCAGACTAGGTTGTGAACACAAGAAAACAGTAGTTTGAAATGTGGAAGTGAGCACAATCTTGAGAATACCTCTGTAGTCACAATAATAAGAACAAAGATGAAAACACATGCGTAGGAACTCTTGTGGCTACACAGGAACCCACTTTTCAGGAAAACATGCACAAAGGACATAAGAAGGACACACAGCCTTTGATACAAAGGCAAAAACCCTTTAAGTGCTGAATCAGAAAGGGCAATACTTAGAATAAACTGAAACTCAGAAACATGAAAATGTCAACCCAAAGGACACATTTCAAAATGCTTTGGTTGAGGGAAGAATCATAATGGGTTTGTTGAAGTCTGATTATTCAAATCTCATTTTTACTTCTTTCTTCAACAGAAGACTGGCATTTATTTTGAAAAGGTCGAAAAACTTTAACAGGGAAGACGTTTCTGGCTGAGGTTTTGCTAAGTGCACAGGACCATTTCGGTTTTGCTCCCAGCATAAAGGAAGATGGCGTTTCTCAGCCACAGGTCTGTTTCTGGGCTATTTGTGGTGGTATACTGCTAATTGCAGGTTTTTTGATCCAGGCTCCACAATTCTCTTACACCGTCCTGGGTTTGCTTTATCTTTTTCTTTTGGCAACAAGCCAGAAGCAAGAAATCCAACAGAGACTTTGAGGTTTCAAGGACATAAAAGAACCACTGGATGGAAGGAGTTCGATCCCCCAGCCACCTTTTGAGGGAGAGACCTCCGTAGAGTCACCTGCCCATAAACATTCACATGGGAATTTGCGAGAGTAAGAAATAAATGTTGATTATGTCCAGCCACTGCGATTTGGGAGGTTGTTTGTATCAGCTGTTAGCCTACCCCATATTCATATCAGATTAAAATTGCAAATAATAAAAGGCCTTCCCTTTAATAAAATTTAAAACTTAAAAATTTAAAATTGGAAATATATTTGCAGAATCACCTCTAACGACTTGTAGGAAATAATAGGCAATGCAAAAAGTATCAGAAAGCTAGAAACTGATGAACACAATGTTTTACAAGAAGAAAAGACAAATTGGTAAGCTTTATGTCAATCTCAGGCAAACTATGTATAATGATTATTGAAGAGATAACTTGTGAGTAGATTCCTGCACGGAACTCATTATCAGTTTTGATTCAGCAAGATGTCAGACCTGTTTTCCTGTTTGAAAATGATTTCTAGATCAGTTGATCAGGCATTGTAATAGAGAGTCTTCTCACATATGACAGGAGTAAGTAGTCAAAAGCATGTCATCTAGTATACTATAATTAATGTTTAAGAATTCAAATGTGTAACCGGGTTTTTAAAAGCTATGTGGCTTTTAAGAAAACATGCAATGAAATCGATTCAGTGATGCCTAGCATTTATACCAGGATTTATAGGCTATGAAGCATTATTATGTACACCTTCCCTTACGATTTTTATGACACAGAATTGATGAGGACACTGACACTCAGAGAGGAAAGGTGACTTCTTGAGACCATATCGTAAATTGTCATTGGGATCAACCAAGACTTCTTCTGTTCTAGCACAGTTCTCTGGCCACCACATCCTTGTGCCTCTGGTCTAAAGCCAAGGCTAAAAATGTTTCACATTCATTTCAACGCTCGGTAGTGGCAAAATGAATGTGTTAGTCAAGGTTTCTATTATATATTACCAGAAAAAGTTACTCTCTAATGTGATGGTTTGTATTGAACTGAATCTTGTTTTCCCCCAAATTCACACATTGAAACTCTACTCTCCACCATGTGATGGTGTTAGAAGATGGAATCTTTATACGAAAATTAGGATTTGATGAACTCATGGGGGTCATAACCCCTCAGGCATGGGATTAGTGCCCTTGTAAAGGTCACCAAAGAGCCGGCTTCCTCTGCTCTCCATCATATGATGTTACAAGGAGAAGTTCACAGTCTGCAGCGTGGAAGAGGGTTCTCCTCAGAACTCAACCATGTTGGTTGAGTTGGACTGTCGGCCTCTAAAACTGTGAGAAACAAGTTTTTGTTTTTTTCATCAGCTGCCCAACCTGTACTATTTATATTATAGCAGCCCAACCTAAGACATGATCCATATGATATAGGAGCTAGGAGTGCTTGTTTGCTTCCACCTATAATCTGTGGGCTCCATCCACACCAAAGTGCCCATGACATGCATGGCTGTGTTACCCCCAAGAGCTGTGCCAACAGTAACTTGCATAATGAGAATGAGTCACTGCCAAAGGTTCTACCATCAGGATTCTTTCCACTTCGGAGGCAATCACCAGCTCCAACCTACCTCTGCTGCTGAGTATTACAGAGAAGTAAGTGTGTTTTATGGAAATACTTGTTAAATAATGTGTGAACAAATGCAGGGAAAGGTTATGCTGTCACCAAACTGATACCACAATATTCTATTTTTAGAATAGCATATTAGAAAAGCATAAAACGTCGACCCCATTTTTATCATTTAAATAATTGCTGAAATTGTGCGTAAAGGACAAAGGAGTAGTAGGAGCTGTCCAAGAAGCGAGGGCAGGACCAGATCATGTGGGGCCTCACAGGTCCTGCAAACAACTGACTTTTATACTGAGAGTGATGGGGAGTCATGGAGGTGTTTTAAACTGAGGGGGAAGTGGTGTGGCTTACGTCTTAACTAGCTTACCCGGGCTGCTCTGTTGAAAACAAACTGAAGAGGACAAGACTGGGAACAGACAGTCTAATTGGTGCATCGCTTTAAAATTATGGATGCTTCACTCCAGAAGAGTAAAGATATGCACACATCCACAAACAATTGCATTTATAATTATAGAGGGCCCGGAGGACTCACTAACTCCACCTTCTCTAAGAGAAGAGATTCATCAGACACTCAACAGAGCTCCTTTGCTTTGGTTCACAGTGATTCTAACCCAGCTGGTTGGTTATAGCATGAAATTTTCATTGGTGGAGCTCAGTATTCATCTACTAATAAAGAGACAATAATCATTCTGGAGGACTGTGCCAAAAGAACACTTTACTAAAAACAATTAAATTAAATTTTAGTTGTGGATTGTTAAAGTAGCTTGAGGCAGTGTCACTTACATGGCCTCAAATAATGTCTCTAGTGTTGCAGAAACAACGATTTTCTCTCTGCACTAGAAGAAGAAGGGTTGGGCTTATTTTTTCCCCTTCTCTTCCCTGAGCAAATCCCCATAACAAATAAAGTTACACTTCAAGACCGGATTACTCAGTCTATTGGCTTTGCATGCCAATGTTTACTTTAAGTAAAAATGATACTTCTGAGAATTCAAATAATATGTTTAAGTATTTCCAGGCTACAGTTCTGCTTGCATTTGTCTTGGCACTAGCTCACCATGAATGTGTCAGCTCTAAGAAAGACGACTCTTCAATCATAGTTGAACGTCTTCATCCAAAGTCTCCCATGTGCTGACTTCCTGACTACTGTCATTTGATGGAAAGTTTACCATCCCATTGGTCACACAATTAAATTGTCATCTCTTCTAGAATGATCTCATTTTTTATAAAAAGAGAGAGGGAGAGGAAAATAAAAAAGTCTGCTAAAGTAAATTAAGTGCTACAAAATTTATAATGATGGAAATAATTGATCAACAGTCAACGAACTCTCCCAAAAGCCTTCATCCCTGTCCTTGCCCTCGTTTTAAATGAATTTACTTTACAAATGTCAGTAACTGGCTGCAATCTTAAGATTATACTAAGTTCATTTTAAAGAATTCAGGACTTGTTTCTTCTTGGGGTGCTCTCTTTCTCTGTTCTCTAAAGAATATTATCAGATGACAATAGCAGTTCACATTTCCTGTGGGTACCTGCTCTTTGTACTTATGTGATGATTATCCACCCAGAGGAATATATTATAGTCCGTACATCTATCATCTAAGAAAGCATAACTTTTTAAGAGGAGACATCAGTAATAGATAATCTATCTTTATAGAGTACTTGAAGCTCAAAGATTTTTTTTTTTTAATCTAAAGGCACTATTTTCAGGGACTGAGGTCAGAATAATGTAGAAGATACTTTAGGGTAATCAAAGGTGAAAATCTTTAGCTTCATTCACTTGCTTCATTATCTGGGAATGAATCATGCCCAGATTCTGTGTGACAGCACCTAAGGATTCAGTGATGCATGATAGCCATTCTCTTACCTGGTAAGATTTCTAGGTATAAAACCTGCATGACCTTGAATATTATGCAAGGAATATAAAAAATTTAAGGGAACTTTGATTTCAGAAGTATTTATTTTGTAGCCTTTCTTGAAATATGACTGACTTTTTCATTAGAGTTTCTTAGTTATCTTGCATAATGCTCAAAAATATTTGCCTATAAGTTAGGAAGCTCTTTTTATGTTTTAGTAAAATATTGGGTAAAGCTGGGTAAAGCTATTTCTCCTTATTTTGCCTGCAGTTGCTATTGAGGACAACTGTGTCCTGGTCCTTTGAGATTTATGCTTATAAATTTTAGGGCTTCATTATTTTATTTATATATGCATAGGGAATGCCAAGGATGCCACTTCGTAGGAAAAGCACTATTAAAGAGAGAGAGAGAGCAGATCTGTGACTGCTGAGGGCTCAGGGTAGGAGCAGAGAATGACTGTAAAAGGTCGTGTGAAACTTCAAAGGGTCATACACATGATCTAAAACTGGACTGTGCTGATGGTTGCCCAGCTGCAAAAATTTACTAAAAACCACCAAACTGTATACTTGCAATGGGTAGATTTTATGATATGTATTCCTTAAGCTGCATATAAATATTTCACATATATTTATATATATATACATATATAGCATGAATATATGAAAAATATATAGATATATAATACACACACACACATATATATATTAAGCATGAATTCTACCAAAGACTGAGATGCCATGTAATTACCACATAATTACAAAATCTGAAATTAACTGTGAATTCTGAAAATAAGATGGCCTTTTTTTCCCAGAAGATTGCAGCTGCATTTATGTTACCCTACACATTTTTAAGAATCGTTCTGTTTTATGATTGTTTACAAACTACGCATTCAAAAGATAAAGCATTTCTGGGACAAGAGAACAAACTGTTCACTGTCGACTGATTTATTGGAAAAAGTTTAAAACCACTTAAAGATTACTTGTTTGCTGTCAAAGAACAATTCATCTTTCCTTTCCTGACTGTAAAATAGGAACTTTTTATTCTCCTACTGTTCACTAAATATTTATGGCTCTCTGCCTTCTAGGCATTTGTAGGATGAGGGGTTCATCCTGGCCTGGCCTCATGGTGGTTGGATAGTGTCATGTGACCAGTTCTGGCCAATGGTTTGTGAGAAAAAGTCATCCCTCTCACTTCTCTACTGGTGAATTTAATCTTGGCTGTGAAATCTGCTCTAGATCTCTACATATCTTCTCACTCTTAGATCGACATATATTATGAGATGCACAAATTAAATTCTGTGTATTCATATATACTTAATATATATTATATATCATATATTATATCTAGAGAGAGGAAACACGAAACATTTGACAATGTTTGTTGACATAATAGAACAGAGCCTATCCTGAATGATCAGGGAGGCAAGCACGTGGAAAGGGAGGTAGTTCAGTCTACAGATTAACTGAAATGATCCATATAAGAGAGGATATTGTCTTAGCCAGGGTGGTAGAAGCAGAGGTGGTAAGAACTGGTCAGATCTGGAATGTAATGTGAACATAGCTGAGTCGTCTTGATTGACTGCTGGTTCAGATATACCGAATGTGAGAAGAAAGGAGTCAAGGGTGAAGATAAGGTTTTGGTCCGAGCAATAGGAAAACTGGAATTGCTGGTTCCTGCAATAGAGAAGATGGGTAAAGGAACTATTTAGAGTAGAATCTCAGGAGTTAGGTTTTGAACAATATTAATTTGAGATGCCTATTAGATGTTCGAGTAGAAATGCTCTTTGGCAGAAATACACATAAGTTTGGAGTTGAAGAGTGAAGGCAGGGTTGAATATATGACCCTGTGAGTTAACAGACTAGAGATGGCATTTAGAACCATAGAACTAGATAAGCTTACCCAGGAATAAATGAGCTCAGAAACATAAATTCCAAAACTCAGACTTGAGGAAACCAATGTTTAGGACGGCAGTTCTCATTTTTTTTTCTTTCAGGATCCCTCAACACATTTAAAAATTATTAAACTTCTATGTATATGGCCTATATCATTGCTTTATATGTATATTCACCTAGGTGGCTCAATTGCTTAAATGTCTGCCTTCAGCTCGGGTAATGATCCTGGGATCCCCAGGTCCTAGGACTGAGCTCCACATCAGACTCCGTGCTCACTGGGGAGTCTGCTTATCCCTCTCCCTCTGTCCCTCCCCTTGCTCATGCCCTGTCTCTCTCTCTCTAAAATATATAAATAAAATCTTTAAAAAAAAAAAAATATATATATATATATATACACACAATGTATATACAAAATACAAATTCTGATATTTGCTTCTACATTCAATCTGTTGGGATATATATTGTTTGAATAAAATATATGGTGAAAACCCAACCTCCTGGATATATGTAATTGAAAAAGGGAGAAATGTTTAAAGATTGATTTATTTATGAAAGACAGGTGAGGGGAGGGGCAAAGGGAGCGGGACAGAATCTCAAGCAGACTCTTCACTGAGCACAGAGCCCGATGCAGGACTCAAGCCCTGGGATCATGACCTGGTATAAATCAAGCCCTGATATAAATAAAAAATCCAACACTTAACCAACTGAGCCACCCAGGTACCCTAAGAAAGGGAGAAATATTTGAGCAGATAAGTTTTCAGATAATCATAGTTTCTTAAAAATTAGTAACAATGTGGAGTATGAAATCATATCTGTTAACATTAAAATCTTTTGGTCTATCTTATCCTTTGAATGGATGAACCACATTTGATTTTATAACATCAAGCATTGAGTCATTTGGAAAATATTGTCTCACTGAATTACACAGACTTGCCAAATGCCTACCACACTGATAAAATCACATTATTATTACCAACTTCATGAGAAAATCCTTTAATTATTGGAGCTCTCTTAAGCTGATGGTGGCAAATATAAGTTTTTGAAAATTCTAAGTTTTATTGGAAAACTCAAACATTTTTTAAAGATTTTGTGTATTTATTTGACACAGAGAGAGATGGCAAGAGAGGGAACACAAGCAGGGAGAGCGGGAGAGGGAGAAGCAGGCTTCCGGCTGAGCGGGGAGCCAGATGTGGGGCTCGATCCCAGGACTGTAGGATCATGACCTGAGCTGAAGGCAGATGCTTAAAGACAGAGCCACCCAGGCACCCTGGAAAACTCAAATGTTATCATTGACAATGACACTGTTCGAGTTTTCTTGAGGTACAGCATCCTTTTATTGATTTTTTTTTTTTTGAGAAAATTTCTATGGACAATCTTAAATGAATCCCAGCACAATTTAATACAGGGCAAAGCATTAGCAGTTACCAATGTCAAAAGAGTGAAAGGCAGGTAATATTATACTATCACAAAAATATTTTTGAGTCTGAAGATCTTTGAAAGTGTCTCAGAAACTTCTTATGCCAGAGGACCATACTTTAAGAATCACTGGCTTAAACATTAGTTCCCAAAAGTCTTCTAGACATCATGAGTATGAATGGCACATTAAAAAAAAAAATGGTAACAATCACATAGTCTTATTGTTGTGGAATTCAGCTTTTCTTTTTAAATGTAACTATGACTGCATTCCTTTTAAAAGGTGGGAAGTTCCAGGGTGCCTGGGTGGCTCAGTTGTTAAGCCGATGCCTTTGGCTCAGGTCATGATCCTAGGGTCCTGGGATAGAGCCCCACATCAGGCTCCCTGCTCCGCGGGAAGCCTGGTTCTCCCTTTCTCACTCCCCGTGCTTGTGTTCCCTCTCTAGCTGTGTTTCTCTCTGTCAATAAATAAAATATATATAAAAAAAGTGGGAAGTTCCTAAATGTAGTAAATACTTCCAAGGCATAGAAAAATGGTCATATTCATGTAAATGAACTATCTACGTAATGAAGTATATTAATTGAACACTTCATATGGGTTTTATTCTGTCCTAAATGATGAATAAAAAGAAAAGTTGATATAGTTAATGAACACTTTGTTAAGGAACAAAAACAGCATAATGGTAGTTTTAGGAATGACTTAACACTGAGATAAAACAATAAGTCATTAACTGGTTATCTTGTGAAGACTTTGGGGAGTCCTAACAAGGTTACCATGACTTTGGCAATGACCACAACTATAGTGCTCTCAGGAAATTTAAGGGAAGAAAGAAAAACATATAAAGGAGTAGGAAGATAAGAAAATTGGATATAGGTAATTATGCAAAGGTCGTCAGTAAGGGTCGAGTGATTTTCAGAAAGTCAAAAGGCAAAGTATGTAATCAAAATGGCTGAAATAATAGTTAACCCTAAATGTATTGTCACTTTTCAAACTGACATCAAAGAAAATTTAAAAGGCTGATAATGGTTGTAAGAAGATAATAAGAAGGATAGCCATAGACCATATTAAAGGTACCTAGATAACAACACTAATTAAAAATATATACAATCTCGGGGAACAAATACCACAAAATAAGAACACTAAATCAAATGCAGAAAGTTAAGAAAATCTAGAATTAGTCATGATGACATTATTTAAGTCTCCTGGGTGATGTCAATATGAGTCTTTGTGGGTTTCTTAAATTGGCATTATTTTTAGTAAAATTTGTTAACCTTCTGAGATGATTATCCTTTCAGTATTCATTGACTTCTGTAATTTTCTTTAAAAGAATTTTATTTATTTTAGAGAGAGAGAGCACGAGCAAGGGGAGGAGCAGAGGGAGAGAGATAATAGACTCGGTGTGGAGCGCAGAGCCTGACCCTGAGATCATGACCTGAGTCAAAATCAAGAACCAGACACTTAATCAACTGAGCCCCTTATAGTTTTTTTTTAATAGTTGCCCAGTTCTGTGCTGTAACTTACATAGAACCCTGTAAAATATTTTTGTAGTAAGTAATACCAGTATAAACTTGGAAACTAGATTTTATTGTTTGAAGTTCTACAATGAAAAGCTAAAAGCACTGTCATCATGTTTATGAAGCCATCGTGCTACTCATTTCAAAACCAATCATGTTAAAGCAAACATGCTTGGGGCACTTTAGTAATTAAAATCCCCTGGGAAAGGGTCCAAAAGGAATGACACACACTGCTATCTGCTTCACGGAAAACCCAGGTGTCTTGCAGAAGACTGTTTTAATTTGAAAGCGGGAGAAGTTTTAGGGTATGGATACAACCATTGACAATTTAGGTATAGACTCAAGTAGAGGAATTGACTAGTCCTTTTCAACAATTACAAAATATACACAGAAATATAGGTTTGGGAGGTTTGATAGAGTGGGACAATCGATTCTCTAAGGTTACTGGAGATCTTAAATTATAATCCTGGGTGCATACAAGGTAATAACGATATCTGTCTTGTGTAATCTTATATGTGTGTATGCCTCTCTATTGAAAGTCTCACATCCAATTCCATTTATGAATCAGCTGATACGTTTTAACTCTTCTCTTTATTTAATTCCATTTCATGATAAAATAAGCCACACATTGATTTCATGCCATGATGAAATAACTTACATATCTATTCTCTTAAATGTCATTATTTTAAGTTGCAAAAAGTTGAGAGAAAGGATAATGGGAAAAGAGTGTTCCTTGAACAAGACTACTTTCATAAAATTTCATATTTTTAATGTTTTTTATTCCCCCAATAAGCTTTCAGAAAATATTTATATCCAGCTACAAATTCCCTTCATTTCAGGAGTTGTCTGGATTACGATAAATCCATTGTGTGTGTGTGTGTGTGTGTGTGTGTGTGTGTGTGTGTGTGTGTGTTGACAATGTGGACACAAGAAATTACTTTTCAACATATAAAATATTTTTATAATAAAGTATATTGAAAATATTATTTCTCAGTAATACCGAGATATTTTGTCAAGCATTGTGTTCTACAGAATACTATATCATTTATTCTAAACATTTTTAAAGGCTTCTCTGAATTAGGTTAAAAGAAAACTTTGCCCTTATATATTTTAAAGACCCAACAATGAAGAGAAACGTATGAATTTTGAGTTAAAAATATGATGTAATGGTGCTTCCCCCTTAGTTTTTGAATTACAATCCAATTTAAGCTACCAAGGAAACCCAGATACGCAGAAATAAAAAAGAGACTAATAACACCAGCCTTCCCAATTGCTGCTGATCCTCATCCCTTCTCCCCATTTGTCCCCAAAGATTCAAGACCATTGTTAAAGCAATATAATCATATATTCTGTACTGTGAGGCCACTTCTGAGCATGAGGAACACAAGAGCGTGTCTCGCTGTTTTCTGTGGAAAGACACCTCGCCTGGGTTCTAGACATTGTAGTGGGTAAGGAAGGAGAGTACAGAGTCCCTCAGGTAGAGACTGCAGTTCCTCCTGATACTCAGGATTTAAAAGAACTTTCTGAAAATGAAGAAGGAAGTGAAAGAAACAGTGTTTCAAACTGAAGCTACTTCCTTCCCTCTTTAACATTTACAAATTACTCTTCATTGCCCTTTTGGATTAAGTTAAACTGATGCCCATGGAAACCGGTTGTCTCTGTAACACACAATACCTCAACTTCCAGGAAACGGCTGATGAGGCACGAGAGCTTAGGAGCAAGTCCGGGACTGTGGAAGCACAGCTGACCGGACAGCGGAAAATCACAGAGCTCTAATGTTGAAGAAAGAGTGCCTGAGAAGACTTACTTGGCATCACAGAGTAATGGGAACACTTATCAAAGGACTTTACACAGTTATCACACACAAGGATGAGAACTTGTAATTTATAGAACACTTTAAGAACTAAAATTCCCCAGTCAATTTCCGTGCCTCTTTATTGATTAGGCAGTACTATCCAGTGTTTATTGAATTCCAGGGTCCCCTCTCTAGGGTCCAACTCCGGGATGTGCCACTGCATACCTCTCTGTTCACCTGCAAGATGCCAGCGTTTTCTAGGCTTCGGTTTTCTTATTTGCATAATCAGGTAAGGGGAACAGGTTCCTGGTAAATTTTTCAAGGGGAGTAAATGCATTTACTCATGTCAGCTGATTTAGAACATTGTGGACTCATATTAAGGATTCAAAAAAAAAAAAAAAAAAAGGACTCCACACATTTTACATATTAAAGAATTTGTCCCAAATCTATTTAAATCAGAAAGTGGTACATATTCTTATACTAAATTTGGAAAGTAGAAGGAAACAAACCGCCTCATCTTTAA
This sequence comes from Spilogale gracilis, assembly GCA_004023965.1. Lineage (NCBI taxonomy): Eukaryota > Metazoa > Chordata > Mammalia > Carnivora > Mephitidae > Spilogale > Spilogale gracilis. Next base: position 142,863 of record PITA01003205.1, read on the forward strand.
TAACATGAATAATATTAGGGCGCCTGTGTGGTTCAGTGGGTAAAGCATCTGACTCTTGATTTCAGCTCAGGTCTTGATCTCAAGGAGGTGAGTTCAAGCCCTGAGTTGGGCTCCAACTTTAAAATTTATTTTATTTATTAACAATGCTTCGTATATTTGAAATATTTAATGATGCATATTTGTTTTTATACATACATAGGTGTACTTTAATGATATAATTTGGTTTCTTGCTTTTACTCACTCTATAAAATATAAGCATTCCATGTTATATATATTCATATTTCACAATATTTCATCATATTTAATGCCATTTATTGAATGAAACTTCTCAGTAATATGCCATACTTTTAAATTTTACGGATATCAGTGTATTTGTGTGTTTGTGTCGACTGGATTCTCTATTTGATTTGATTCCTTAGTCTTGCAGGAAAATCTTACTACTTTAGTTGACTATAGCTTTGGGGGCTTTATTAACATTTTATGTTAATACACTTTATCACTTTGATACTTACCAGCATAACTTAGCTATTCTTTTTTTAATTCCAGGTGATTTGGAAATAAATTTATATAAGTTCCACAAACAAAATTTCAAACACACCAAAAATACCATTATTGGAATTTTACTCCAGATTTTTACTGACATGCATTTGTCTGTGAAGAAAATATTCATTATATTGAGGATTGCATTCCAGAAAAAAACCTATGTATCATTTATTAAAAGCTGTTTTCATTCCTCTTGTAAGGATTTTGGTAGTGTTTTCATCCCTATTTATACCCCTCTCATTTGTTATAAATGAAAAAAATAATAAATGTAATATGGGGAGGAGTTTGACTGTGCTTATCTTATAACTGTGATCTTTTTTTTTTATTGTTACTTAAATTTTTTTTTCCAGTGTTCCAAGATTCATTCCCCAGTACTCCATGCAATAGGTGTCCCCAGTACCCACCACCAGGCTCTCCCATCCCTCCACCCCCTTCCCTCCAAGTCCCTCAGTTTGTTTCTGTGTCCAAAGTCTCTGTTGTTTTTTTTCCCTCCCTGGATTACCCTAGTTCCCATTTACTTTCCTTCTCCCACTGTCCTCCAGGTTACCCCTCATGCACCGCAAGTAAGTGAAACCATGCGATACTTGACTTTCTCTTCTTGGCTTATTTCACTCAGCATA
>PITA01003206.1:0-48783 GCA_004023965.1 Spilogale gracilis
AAAAAAAAAAGAACATAATAAAAATTAAAAAAAAAAAAAAAAGAAAAGTTAAGAATTTATATTGTAGCCCTAAGAACAAGTAAAAATTTTTGAAAAAGTAGTTTAATACATAAATTAATATGGAATTCTAAAAATTATTTGATCCCAAAGCAGGAAAGAAGAAACAGAAACAAAACCAAAGTATACAAAAAGAAAACAAATAGAAGATAAACCAAAATCCAAACATACCAATAATTACATTAAATGTTAATGGACTAATAAACATGCAATATAAGTCAGAGAATGTTTAAAGAAAAAAAAAAAAAAAAGAAGGCAAGACCCAATCACATGTTGCCTAAAGGAGATCACACTTTAAATAGAAACAGAGAAACATTCTTACACTGTTGGTGGAAATGCAAACATACGACCACTCTGGAAAACAGTATGGAGGTTCCTTGAAAAGTTAAAAATAGAACTATCCTATGAGCCAGCAATTGCACCATAAGGTATTTACCCAAAGGATACAAAAATACAGTTTCAAAGGGGCACATACACCTAAATGTTTACAGGAGCAATATCAACAATAGCTGAATTATGGAAAGAGCCCATGACTCATGAATGGAAGAAGAAAAGGTGATATGTGTGTATATGTGGAGAACGAAATCTTAAAAAAAAGAAAGAAATCTTGCTATTTGCAACAATGTGGATGGAGCTACCAAATTATGCTAAATGAAATCAGAGAAAGACAGATACCATATGATTTCACTCATATGTGGAATTAAGAAAACAAAACAGATGAACATAGGGTGGGAAAGAGTAAAATCATATAATAGACTCTTAACTATAGAGAAAAAACTGATGGTTGCTGGAAAGGAGGTAGGCAGGGGGATAAATGGGTGATGGGTATGAAGGACAGCACTTGTGATGAGCAATGGGTGCTGTAAGTGATGAATCACTAAATTCTCATTCTGAAACCAATATTACACTATACACTATATGTTAACTAACTAGAATTAAATAAAAACTTGAAACAAAAAGAGAGAGGAAGAAAGAAAAGAAAGAAAAAGAAAGAAAAAGAGAGGGAGGGAGAAAGAGAGGGAGGGAGAAAGGGAGGGAGGGAGGGGTTGAAAGAAAATTTATGGAAATAAATACACTAGGCAAATAGCAAAACATACGAAGGCTAGAGTGGCTACTTTAATATCAGATAAAATAGACCTCAAGATAAAAAGTAACATTAAAGATAAAGGACATTTCAATGTGATAAATGGCTCAATTCATCAAGAGGATGTATTAATCATTAGTGTGGCATGTACTTAAATATAGCAGAGCTACAAAACACAGAAACCAAAAATTAACAGAATTAAAAGAGAAACAGACAATTCTACAAAAACATAGTAGGATACTTTAACAGCCATCTCTCAACAACTGATAGAACTCTTTAGACAACAACAAAAATCAGTAGGGACAGGTAATCTAAATCATACTTTTCAAACACCTTGACCTACAAGACACTTTTTAAGTGTGCATGGCATGTTCAACAAAACAGACCATATGTCGGGTCATAAAAGAAGTTTTAATAAATTTTAAACCACTGAAAATAAAATAGCCCCCTGTGGAACCTAAAAACTTAAACTCCATAAGATCAGAGATGTTTTTTTGTTCTCTGCTATATTTCTGAATCAGGCAGGGTTCTCCAGAGAAACAGACTATTAGGAAATAAATACCTACACATTATCTATTACATGTATCTCTTATATAAAATATATATTTTAGGTTTTACTTTAAACTGTGTGTGTATGTGTGTGAAATTTTATATATATATATATGTATATATATATATATATTTTTTTTTTTTTTAGTTTATATAATTGTAAGGACTGGTAAGTCTAAAATCTGTAGGCCAAGTTGAGGAGTTGAGGATGGAAACTCAAGGAGTTTGCTTCAGTCTTGAAGCAAAATTTATTTTTCCCCAGAAAACCTGTCTTTACTATTAAAGCCTTCAACTGATTAGATACAGCCCATCGATGTTATCAAGGGCAATCTCCCTTACTTAAACTGACTGTAGATGTTAATTACAGCTACAAAATATCTTTGAGGATACCTAGGTATGTGTCACATTAAATAATTGGGTACCACGGTCTAGCTAGGTTGACACATAAAGTTAACCATCACAATCTCTAAAGCCAAGAACAAGTTGATAATTGGAGGTTTCCAATAATCATGTGTTGAATGGATGCTAAATATGTAATTATGAGGTCATGGCACCAAAATCTGAAGGTAGAACATTACATTAGAGACTAGGCCAGGATGATGAAGCTTCAGAGATTCCCTGTGCTTCATCTTCCAGAGCATCAATGGCAAGGGTGGGGTGAAGTCAAGGAAATAGTTTTTTCACAAGCATACTAGGGCCTCCACACACAATGTGCAAATTATTCAATGTGCTACTCAAACCTATTGCCCCACTAGCATCCACACGTGGTTCTGATGCAAGTAATCCACAGAAAACAATCTGAAAACTCTGAAGTTATTGACTCATCAAATATAACAATACTCTCTGTGGCATTCCAAGCAATAGCCCTCTAGCACCTTGAAGAAGTGTGTGCTCACTACCTATTCAACCTATTTTGTCTATAGTCAACTGAATGTTTATAAGTTCATTATATGGGTCCAAACAGGACTTACTGAAATTTCTGACCATTAATACCAGTTCTCCTATATGTAACTCGGTATTTTAGGGTCTATGGCTGTGCCACAAATGATTGATGAGGCAGTTTAGCTTCAGACAGTGGTTTAGAAGACTTGGCCCCTGTGGCATCTGGGTGGCACAGTTAAGCGCTTGACTCTTGGTTTCTGTTCAAGTTGTGATCTTGTGGCCCTGGGATCAGGTCCCGTGTCAAGCTTTGTACTGAGCATGGAGCCTGCTTGAGATCTCTCTCTCCCTCTGCCCTTTCCCCCACTCATGCATGTGTTTTCTCTCAAAATAAAATCTTAAAAAAAAAAAAAAAAGACTTGGTCCCCATAATGGCTTCTGCTCACCTGTGAAAGGACCTAATGTAAGCCAGATATATTGGCAGATGTACTAGCATGTGGAATTGTCTGTGGAGAGCCCCCAAAGGCACTGACTAGCTAGGAGAGCATCAGGAATACCTTACAGGGCCATGGAGGTACAGTGAGCCATGGACACCTACTTCAGGAAGATAGGTTGTGGGCACCTAGGTGGCTCAGAGGGTTAAGCCTCTGCCTTCGACTTAGGTCATGATCTCAAGGTCCTAGGATTGAGGCCCGCACGGGGCTCTCTGCTCAGCAGGGAGCCAGCTTCCTCCTCTCTCTCTCTGCCTACTTGTAATCTCTCTAGGTCAAATAAATAAATAAAATCTCAAAAAAAAAAAAAAAGAAGAAGAAGAAGGTAGGTTGCAATGGCAACTACTTGGTTCAGCTCCTTAGAGGATGGACTACTAGACCTAACAAAAGTGATAAATTATAAATCCAGAGTAAGGAACTAGAATAAACTGCTTAAGATGAAGGAAACAGCAAAACAAATTTGGATATAGACAATGCTGGGGCTTTTCTACTTTTAGCTGACACAAACTGGTATACACTCTAAGCCATTCACCTGCTGGTTCACTAAATATTGACTATACACTTATTGAAAGCAAGTACAAGAAATGGGTGGTCAACTAAACTAACATGGTCTCTTCCCTTGTGGAATTCAAGTCTAGTATGGGTGACACAGTAAACAAGCCAAAATGTATGTTAAATAAGGAGAACCTTATAAACAAATAGGATGTCTTTGAGAGAGAGTAACAAGGCACACCAGGTGTTCAGGGAAAGCTAGAGAATGGGATCTGAGAGAGAAGAGTAATTTACTAAATACTCTAGGCACAGGCACAGGGAAAGGCACATGCAAAAGCTGAGGCAAAAAAAGAAGTCGGCAAAGACAAGATTCTGAAGGATGCCTGTGTAGTGGCACATGGGTGAAGGAAGGCTGTAGTTCAGGATGAGACTGCAGTGGTAGACAAGGCAGTTGTCACTATAAATACTGGTAAGGAAACCATTGAAGGATAAAAAGCGTAAAGCTGAAAAATTCATGTTTGAAGGGATTACTCTGGTTATATTTGGAGAACAGAATGGAAGGCAACAAGACTGAAAGAAGCTTACTTAATAAGTTAGTCCAAATGAGAAATTTTGGTGGTAAGAACTAGGGTATCTGGGGGAAGAATCTGAGAAAGGCAGTTGAACTCAAAATACACTCATGCATTAGCACTGACTGTATTCCATGAAAGGAGCGATCATGTCTATTTTGCATAGCAGTGTAACTCCCCTAGCATGATATCCGGTAAGGAAATATGACTACAGTCAATTCTCATTATTCACGGATTCCATATTTGTGATTTACCTACTCACTAAACTTTACTCCAAAATCAGTATTTGTGGCCCTTTTGTCATCACTCACAAATACACACACGTGCAGACAGGAGAGAGCTTTGAGTTGCCTAACACACGTGTTCCTAGCTGAGGTCCACCAAGGGAACACTTGTTTCTTGGTTCAGTGCTCATGCCTCATAAACAGGTGTCCTTTGCACTGGATACTTGGTGTCAATTTCTTTGCCTTTCTGTGCTTTCTGCTGGTGCCTATACTGTTTCCAAAGATGTCTACAAGTAGTGCTCAAGTGTCTCCTAGTGTTCCAATGTGCCAAATGGCTCTTATGGGACTTGCCAAGAAAGTATTTGTTAGATAATCTTTGTTCAGAAATGAGTCATAACATGCTGAGCTCAATGTTAATGAATCAGTAGTATAATGAAGGTATCTTCTAACAGCAGAAACATACATAAAACATATTAAACAGTTGACAAAAATGTGACTAGAGGCTCACAAGAACCTAACCCCATGTCTTCCCTAGGAGCAATGGTCTCGTATTCCCTAAATCCGTATTCTCACGACTTTATAGCACATAGCTACCACAAATTACAAGAACCACCTATAAATGCTAATTGTATGAATAAATGCAAGAGATGTGACAGCACTTACTAGTTAAATAAGGGCTGCAGGCTTGAACAACTCGTTGACGATGGCGTCATTCATGGAAACAGGATATTCTGGGAAAGGAGCAGGTGAGGGAGGAATGAACAATTCCATTTTGACATGCATCTTTTTTTTTTTAAGATTTTATTTATTTGACAGAGAGAAACACAGCCAGAGAGGGAACACAAGCAGGGGGAGTGAGAGAGGGAGAAGCAGCTTCCCGCTGAGCAGGGAGCCCGATATGGGACTCGATCCTGGGTCTCCAGGATCATGACCTGAGCCGAAGGCAGTCGCTTAACCAACTGAGCCACCCAGGTGCCCTGACATGTATCTTTTGAGATACTTTGGACATGATAACATCCAAGTAGAGATGTCAAGTAGCCAGGTGGATATACGAGTCTGAACCTCAGAGGAGATTCCTGGATGGGAGCCATCAGTGCACACGTCATCAGCATACAGATGGCACAGAGAGCTACAGGAATAGAGGAGATTATGTAGGAAATATGTGCAGGCACACAAGGGGGCCCAGAGCTGAGCCACAGAGCACAGCCCCACTCAGAGAGGCCAGATAAGTGAGTAGCCAGCAAGGAAAAGGACAACCAGGAAATGTGAGGAGTCATGGAAACCAGGAGGGGGGCTGTGCTGAGAAGGAATGTGGCCAGCTCTGGCCAAGGTTGTCAGAGACACACAAACACAAAGACTGGAGGGCTGTCCTTGGACAGCACAAGGACTGTGTCAGGGAGCCTGAGACACCTGCCAGGCAAAGAGCGGACTGAAGAATGACCAAAAGATGGGAGAAAACAAACATGATTTGACAGCTTTTAGAAGCTGGGCCCTGTAGGGAAGCAGAGAATTGAGGCATTGGCTGATGTGACAAGGTGTCAAGACAGGATTTTATTTTGATTGGATTTTAACTTGGAAAATACTACAACATGTGTGTGAACAGGCAGGAACGATGCAGTAGGAAAAGGAATAATCACTGATGCTAAAGAGAAGAGAAAACCAAAGACCCTGCGGAGGTAAGAAATAATGGGATCCAGTGCACATCTGGAGGAACTAGACTTTCAAGTCTAGTCAAGGGGAGTGATCACCACCCTTGCTCTGCGTGTGTGTGTGTGTGTGTGTGTGTGTGTGTGTGTGTTCGCGCGTGCAAGCACACACCCATATACCCCTGAAACTGATATCCTAGGTCAGTTTAAGACCCTCCGTGTATTCCTATTATCCTACTGATTCTCACCGAAGTTCCAACAGGTGTAGCACCTCCAGTCTCCCCAGGCTTGCAGCTTTCTTTTTTCCCCATGTTTCAACCTTCAGATCTTTGCACTTGATTTTCTGTGACGTTACCCTTCTGGGAGTCTTCTAAGTCTCTGTCTGACTCTCAGTTCTTTCTAGAGACTTATCTTCTGTTCCCTTCTCCCAGCTTCTGAAGATTTGAATCATGTCTTTTCTTTTCTACCAGAGGCACTGCCTGGAGGCAGAGAACTAGCCTGGAATAGCTCTATCCCTCCTGCTTCACTGCCACCTAATGGACAAAGTCCCCTGGGCATCCACTGCCCACAAGAAAAAAAGGGTTTGGTGTATTGTAAAGGCTGTGTTTCCTTAGAAACTTCTGGTAGTTCTATGTTTATCTATTCTCATCAGTGTTAAGAATTCACTGGAAGCATGACTACACTAATAATTGTTAAGTTTCACATACCCCAGGAGTTTCCTGCTCTCTCAATCTTCTACAACACATGACATCCATGGACTTACTATGTGTTCTGTCACTGCTTTAAACTTACCACTTCATTATTCCCCATAACACCTATGAGGTAGATTTCATTATTCTCAGTTTATGGATTAGGAAACTGAGATTTAGCAGTCACACAGGTAATAAATCAGAGAGTCAGGGTTGGAACTCATGTCACCCTCTAAAGCCTAAAACCTTCCTTCCTACTTCAGCCAGCTTGATAGGCAGTATTCTTTTGGGCCATCTTTTTGGCCACCATTTTATTCTACATATTTTCCAGCTCCCTAAATCTGCAGAGATTGCCATGAAAAAAAAAATACCAATTCGAATCAACGCAGGTCCCCACCTAGCTGCATCTCTGACCCAGGGAGGGCCATGGATGTACTTCCTCTTGGTGAGAAACCACTATACACTGTGGTTTAACCACCATCTCCAATGTAACTCATGGAAATAAGATAAGGATGGAGTTATTTTAAGTCCCTAGCAACTTATTTGGCATGCAGTGAAAAATGATATTACAGAAGAGGCCTAGTCAATGTAAAAGTGAATAATAGGGGCGCCTGGGTGGCTCAGTTCATTTAGCAACTACCTTCGGCTCAGGTCATGATCCTGGAGACCCAGGATTGAGCCCCACATTGGGCTTCCTGCTTCGGCAGGAAGCCTGCTTCTCCCTCTCTCAGTCCCTCTGCTTGTGTTCCCTCCTAGCTGTGTTTCTGTCAAATAAATAAATAAAATCTTTAAAAAAAAGTGAATAATAAACAATGGGCTTCAAAGCAAGGAAGAAATGACACAGCAGTGACTGGAAAGGGGCTATCGCAGGCTAGAACACACCCTGCTCATGTGCGCACACAGGTGGTGGGGAAGGATGTCTCCCTGCAGTAGGTGTTGTAAGGAGACCATAGTCACACCAAGAGAAGAAACATAGTTTGATGCAAGCAAGAGCAGCAGAGGAAAGCTTTGGAGTAAAAATGGACCCCAAGAGTGAGCTGGGGTTGCTCAGGAGGCCCCCTGGCTTGCTGCAGCATGAGCCGAGAATTGGGCCAGGTGAAGGAGCATTGGAAGGAAAGGATGAGGCAGGCAGAGAAGGTGCAGACAGGCTGTGTAAACCTCACAGAATCACAAGAGGATGTTTCGGGCTTTCTTTGAAACAATATAAAGGAAGTAGAGAGGCAGACTAACAAGTGATTGATAGCAATTAAGGATTAGAGACAATCTTATCCCACTTGATATCCTTTTTTCAACCAGGAGTACAGAATTAGGTTGCTACAGATCAATTTACACTTTATTCTATTTTAATAAAGAGAGTTCTGATTTTTTTTTAAGCAGATGTGATTTGATTATGTGCTAATCTCTGCCCAATTAATAGTGTTACTCGGAGTGTCTCCAAAGTGTATCAAAACAACTAGTTAAAAAGGAAGGATTAAGTAAGATCCATTTTTGGAATTACGAGGTTGTGTTGGAGGCATACCTGGGGACACCTGATTTCACAAACTCTTCGTGACCTTCAAACCACCTTATGTGCATAGGCACAGGCCCAAGACAGTGACAGCCACGTTTTCAAATCTAGCTTCTCACAGACCCTTCAGCCCCCACAGAGATAGGAGAGCATTTGGTGGTGAGGTATGTCTAATTAATGGCAAAATGTGGGAGTAAAAACCCACACCACAACCTAAATGCTTCATCACCCTTTCAAGCAACTTTTCTGAACAAAGAGTTTTGTAACCTGCAGCTGCACAAGACACAGGTGAAGGCAACACAACGCTCACACAACCACATACATACGCACTGCACATGCCCCATGCACAGGCACACACAAATGCACGCACAGCTCACAGCCCTCGGGGCACACCTATGGTAGTGCGGGATTTGGTGAAGAGAACCCATCTAACCTCAGGAAATGAGAAGTTTAAAATAAACGTCTTGGTTACAACTGTTACCTGAAATCACCTGCTCCAAAGTAAGATCATTACCATAACTATTACTGCTAATAGTAATAACAAAAAAACTAGTATTTGCATAACACTTTACATAATTTATCGGGCTTTGAAGATATTTTGCTAACATTTTCAACAAATAGCCAAGTTACAGAGAACAAAAAGAAAAAAACACTTTTGTATCAGGGGCACCCAGGCTTTGTATCACCAAAGACTCCCTTTTTCTTCCCTTACAAGGTTTCTTATTTTTAAAGTTTTTGTCTGACAATCTTTACTAAAGAACATTCTATTTCCCTATCTTTATTCATCAAAGAACAATCAGAGCTCAATAATCCACATTACCTCATAAAGTTAATATAATTCCATGAACTTGGTGTTTTGAGTTATACCCTGATGCCTTATTATCAGTAAATCAATTTTATTTTGGCTTTTTGATATACTGAAGGTAACTTTAAGGTCTTCATCACCTTTTTAACGGACTTCTGAAGATCCTATGGCCCTGGGCAGGGAAGCAATGACTGAGATCTCAGATAATTATATCCTACTCCATTCTTTTAAAACTAAAGAAAACTCAAATCTCTGATATCAGATATCACAAAGCAACGATGTGGACACACACACTCACTCACACACGAAGGCAGGCAAAGAACTAACCACTGCCGATCCTATTTTCACCAAAACCATATTCTGGCCTGGCAGAACTGTTCCCAGCACTCTCTATGCATGGGAAAGTTTATAAGCTTCTCCAGCCCTAAGCTTCCTCATCTGGAACATGGGTTCATAATAGGCCCACTTGTTAGGGCTCTGTGGAACCTCTATGAAAATTACATAAGAAAAGTTTAACACACATCCGGCACAAGGCAAGGAGGTGACATGTCTTAGCTATTATTATCAACCTAAGTACACACTTTCAGGACCGGTGGCTGGTTCCGAAGCTATTTCAGGGCCATGAAAAAAAAAACAAAACACCTCGTCATTCATGAAATCCATTTCTGTTGAACCTCTTGTTCCCAACATTGTTAGAATAACTGGGCATCTATGCTTTGATTAAATCTGAAAACAGCAGACAGAGAAGTTAGGGATGAAAACTGTGAGGGAAGAATTAGCCTCTGTTCAAAGATTTTCTCTAGCTCCTAGGAGTTAGCAAGAGCTGGATATAACCTGGAGCATATCTCTAGGAGGGACAGAAACTGGAGTATATTAGTACTGGAATATATACCTGGAGTATATCTTCAAGCCTCATGTTTCCCTATCCGTAAAAGAGATTCTAACTATCTCCTGAGGCACCAGAGACTTAATGAGATGGCAGATCCCCTCCCCCTCAAAAAAAAAAAAAGAAAAAAGCTATCATGATTATTGTACGTGAGGACACGAAAGTACATTTGCTGGATCTAGTCCCTGGTGCAAAATAGGAGACTTCTAAAATCCAAATACATCCTCATTTACTAAGGCAAAGCACTTAGATAAACCGATAATTAGCCCTGGAAATGGAAGGCTAAAAAGAAGTATCACTAGTAAATTTGCTCATTTTTCTTTTCCCCTCACACACATTAACTGTGGCTTGATCTTGAACTATGTCAATATACATCAGCTAGTTCAACAGTTTTAAGTGATCTACTTATTTTGCTGGTGCCTTCAGTTAAAGGACTGATTAGTAGTCAATTAATAGCTGGCCAATTTAGTCAAAAGCATTGAACCACAGTAGTTTTTCCCTAATGGTGCAGTTATATCAGAAGTCCTACTGGAGACCTATGGAGAAGAGAAATTTTTCACAAAAATGCCCATCCATTCCCTTGTTTCTAAGGTGGCTCAGATGACCCTCATGTCCAGCTCCACCCTAGATTCCCTGCCTCAGCCAACCTATCTCTCCAAATCAAATTTGACAGGGAGGGCCCTTCTCTTTCTTCTTGACTCTGAACAGAAGCCTTTATAGACCTTCTCTGTATTTCTATGGGGAAAACCAAACCCTACCTAAATAATAAAAAGGGAAAAGTTTCCCCAGGCAGACTGTCTCTTCCGTACCTTGATTAGCCGAGCAAAATGTAGACATAAAATGCAATTGCTTTTTTTTTCCAGATGCTAAAAATGTCAGCCTTGATTTACCCCGACACTCTGACAGACTCACGGCAGACATAAATCCTTCATGCCCAACGCAATCATTTTTTGACCTGCTCAGCGGTGGAGAGAGGGAGGGCTTTGCGTTTATCTTCCTGGTACCAGCACCTCTACCCCAATAACTTTTCCTTCATCTACCTCTGTGGAAGAAAAGGCTGGAGGAGTAAAGGCAGAAAGCCCGGTGTTTATTATATCTTGTTCTGAAACTTCATGCAACAAGGCATTTTTTTAATTTATTAAGAAGGAAAGAAGAAAATTAAAATATTTATTTTTACAGATTTCATCTCACCTGACCCGCCACATCACCTCATCACTGCTTCATCCTTGATTAGGAAAATGCAGAATTACCTCCTACCTGGAAAGCAGCTGTCTTTTTGCTACAGGAAAAATCTGATGTCTTTCTGCTGGATACTTTCCCAGGAAATCACAGGTGACATTCCAGGGACTGATAAGGAGAGTTGTGAAAATTGTCATTGTTTGTAGTTTGCCCAAACACAGCCAGGTGGCCTGTCAGTGTGGAAGCATAGCCTCCAAAAACGTGGCATGTGAAACACAATCCACTACGCAAATAGAACACTGACTGGTTAGTAGGGTCTGATCCCTCACTAAGAAAGGCTCTGGGCCAGTCATTTCTTTCTTCATAATTAGGCCCCTGAATCATTAAGATGGTCCTATACATGTCCCTTCTCTTCCTCCACAGGGACCTTGTTACATTTTGAAATGCTTTGGGTGTTCCTAGAGCAAGGAGAGATGTAGACTGAGGGCACTGTTCTCTCTGCTCTTCATGGCCATGAGCCAGAATAATGATACCCATTGCTCCCATGAGAGGTGGTCTCTTGCCTTCCAAATTCACAGTGTATCACCTCTGTGAGCCCCTTGTCTCCCATATATCAGGATGGCATTCTCTCTCTAGCCCTTCTTCCATTACCCTCCCCAAGGCCATGATGGTAAAGGGGCCCTTCCTAGCTCTCCCATTTCTCCTTTTATTCCTGTCCTTTGTCGATGAGGTTTTCTTTGTCCTCTTCACTTTGAGTTTCTAGCCAGGAAGTTTCTTAATGGTAGAGACTACATCCCTGTGCCTGGTGTACAGTAGGTACCTGATAATAAATCAATGAAATGAGATTGTCTTTCCATAGCCCCAGTCTTCAACCCTTGGCCAAACAACCCTCTCATTAAAAAGACCCTCCTAAATCTTTCCAGAGCCAAAGGCTGGAAGATTCTCCTCCTACTCACATACTCCTGCAAATCCTGATTTGTCTCCCTTTTGTCTCTTTCTGTCCCAGCCTACAGAGGTCATTAGGAAATTAATTCCAGGGCCACTGCAGGGGGTAGGGGCAGGCAAAGGCACTTTTCTCCTATATGTCCATGACCTCCTCAGTAGGTCACCATCTCTGGCCAGGCCCAGCCCCTGACTGTCTCTACTTGCTGACATCTTACTTACTACCATGTACAGCCTCTTGGCTCTCTGGAGCATGGGGTGCTCTCAGACACAAGAGGGCAAGACCCTCTGAATTATAGAGGTTAAGACTACCTCTAAGTCTATAGTCAAGAGGGCCTCCAACCTAGCCTTCCAGGGAAGGTGGGGGTTTAAGAAAATTGTATATCTTTGCAGCATCCAGAATAAGGATGATGAAGTGTTTAAGCACCACCCTTGGCATTTTTATGAGTTCTTATTTTTCCCCAGACCAGAGTGACACTAGAAACAAGTTTTTCCTGACATAATAAAAGGTGAAGTTGAAGGTCAGTAACTTTAATCATCCCTCTCTGGTTGAAGTTGGCCTTACTAACCCTTTACCCTCACCCCACAACTTTCTCCCAGTTCCAACTGGTCCACCAAAGGAGAAGCAAAGTCATCAGAGCCTCTTTCACTCATGTGCCACATGGACCCTGAAGACCCAAGCCCCATGTAGGGATGAAAGGGTCCCTGCAGCAGCTATTTAGGCTCTAGTTCAAAGTGCATTATCACTGAAGCTCCATTCCGCAAATCCAAAAAGAAAGGGGGAGAAATTAATACTAGCACTTGAGACGTTATGGATACTGTGTGACATGCTCTGCTAGCCAGCCCCTGGCCTTGGAATACATACATTATTTAATGAGAAGGAAGACATATTCTAAATGAGCCAGAACAATTGCTTAAAGGGGGGAGAGGGTGGAAAAGGAAGGATTGTGTATTTTTTTTTAATTTCTCAGACCATGCCTGTTAGTTTTGTTTCTTATTTAGGATGCAGCATTAATCATGCTAATATTTTACAGCCGGGCTTCACTCTTTAGTCATTACTTTAATCAAACCCATCAGCGAACGAAGGAACACGTTACCAGGTGGGAATAACTGCTACCGCTCGCTGTTAATTACTTTGCATTTTACAGCAATCAGCAGCAGGGGCTGAGATCATAATAAATTCATGACTTATGGGCCCATAAAATCATTACTGTAGGAAAATATGTTTTATCGGGGATTCGATGGGCCACTGCTCAGAGAGAGATTTCTTGAAGGAAATGACACCCATGAAATTAAACTGATCCTTGCAGTCAGCAGAAATGCAAATGCACAAAGAGCAAAATTTTACTGTGGGCAAAAAAGGCTGGCGGGAGGGGAACTGGGTGCAGGTTGAGCGAAGAGGGGTGTGGCTAAGAATGGGATGGGGCCAAACGTGCTGTGTGTTGGAAGATGCGCTGCTACGAGGCTCCCAGGCAAGGAAAGCAATTAGAGCGGAGAAGGGAAGTGACTCCATGACCACGGGCTGATGCAGAGGGCTGAGAGAGCAGTCCTTTTACTATGCCATGGGCTCTACTCTGTCCCATTCTTTATTTCAGCCAACTTTTCCCCATTGGCTGTGGTACTGAGACAGGTGGTCGTAAAGACAAAGAGGATGGTGATGTTAAAGGAAAAAGGACAAGGCAACATCATCCCTGAGAGAGTTAGAGAAACTCACTCCTGTGTGTCCTCCCCTCTCTTCAGGCAACTCAAGAAGGTTGTTTGATGGACAGGATCACTCTTTAAGGTAACCCTGCCCTCTGCAGCTAACTCCCATGGCTACCCCATACATCTCCAACCTAGCCTGTGGGTCCCCCTGCTCTTGAAGGCCATCTCTGGCCCATAGGAAAATGTTCTCCAAGGAAGATAATTAAATCCATGCTGTTTGTTTTGTTTGGGGGTTTCTCCATCTTCAAGTTTCTCCCAAGATGCATTCATGCCATTTGTTTGAAAGTAACTGTTTCCCTTTTCCTTCACTTCTTCCAATTATGCTAGACAAGCACAGAGCCTTATTTAGTATTATTTAAGCATGAAATTATAACAGATCCTTTTAAATGCTAAGGCACTAAAAATAAGTCCTTTTATCAAAGCACACCAGGTCCAGATCTAGTAGCTCATTAATTTCTGTAACTCAGACAAGATGAAATTCAAGCAAAGTCCAAAAGCTTCCAATGGAAGGTTTATTCATTTCTCCTGGAATGATCACCACTCTTGTTCATCACAATCATCATAAATCACATTTCTAAAGGCAAGGGAGAAGGTATCTTCTCAACCAAAGTAAACAGCACAGCTGAGAGGGATCAATGTCACCAAAAATAAGGAACCGTAGATGAGTTTGAATCCCACCCCTATTACTTACTAGTTCTGGGGTCTTAGAGAATTTACTTAACTTCCTAGACCTCAATTTTTGATTCTGGAAAATAGGGGAAAT
Source organism: Spilogale gracilis (assembly GCA_004023965.1). NCBI lineage: Eukaryota > Metazoa > Chordata > Mammalia > Carnivora > Mephitidae > Spilogale > Spilogale gracilis. Next base: position 14,467 of record PITA01003206.1, read on the forward strand.
TGTACCCACCTACAAGAAAAAAGTTACTTGGAAAATGAAATGAGTTTACTGTGTACACGCAACAAAAAATAAAACATTAGGCAGGTCTTCTGATAAGGTTGATCCACTTTTTGGAAACTCTCCACCACCCAGGCCAAGGTGAGTCAAGGTAAAATTGCCAGCTCCCTTAAGGAAGTCAGGATGCTGAGCAGCTGGCTGGGACAAGCTGGCCCACGAGAGCCTTATACAGCAGGAGCCTGTTACGTGGAATGACGAATGAATGGTGTGGGACATTTGGCCACATTCCCACTCATCACTGTGACTTTCAGGAATATTACTGCACTCTGGTTCTCGGGAGATTCTGAATCTCATAAGAGAGAGATTTGCTGCAGGAGCAAGAGGCAGGGACAGAAGACATCAGCCTATCTGGGACCGATGGAAATGTTCTGACAAGCTGGGCCTGGGCTCTGGATTGTGTTGTCCACTTATCCTCATTATAATCTCCTTCTCTTTCATTTACCTTTTGAACCATTGGTAATAAAGTAAAAGAATGAGGACTCTTGTTATCATTTGCCCCAACATCCTCTCCCCCCAGGTCCAAGGCACTGGCCACAGCATGCCCCAACCCTATCCCCTGTAGCCTCTGAGGCAGTTTTGGCAGCAAAGTTCAGCAAGGGAGCCTCTTCTTCCTAAGCTATCAATTGCCTTCACTGCCAGTAAGAGCAAAGCTGGACCTGCCCCCCCTGCCTAGTTCCTTCCCTCAGCCCCCAGCCCAGTCCATCGCCTTGGCACTAGGGAAAGAAAAATATGGGGAACTATGGACAAAATTAATTATTTTTAAATAAGAAAACCAAGAAATGCAATAACCCACCAGCATTTCATCTCTCAGGAGATCAGATTTTCAATATGATTTTGAATCACAAGTGAAAAATGAGTTCGATGGATGCTGACCTTTCAGCTGCCACCTGTAAGTCCTTGATAAGTTGTCTAACTGAGCCCTCATCAGTGGGCTGAAATAAAATGAAGGAGGATTCAGAAGCATTTGGGGTTTCCCCCCTAAGTTTTCTGAAGCCCTGTTAGAGCAGCTGTGGTACCGTCAGTACCATCATCAGCAGAGACAGGTTCAAGTCCTCCCTCTGTCACATACAAGTTACCTGACTGGAGGAGTGACTTAACCACTCTGATCCCCAGTTTCTCCACCTGAATTACTGAGGTTATCCATCTACCTTTCAGGATTGTTACAAAGAAGTAAGTGATTAATTCTTATAAAACATCTATAACAGGGTAGATACAAATGCTCATGGTTATTTCTTAAGTAAAACTTATTACTAAATTAGCATCTTGTTACTGAAAAGGCTCCAAGGAGCTATTATAATGAGTAAGAGTGAGGATTTTCACCTGTGTTAGAAACCTTAAAACAGTTTGTACTATAAAATGCAATATGTAGTACCAGAATGCTTGTATGAATTAGGATACTTTGGCTACAAGCAGAAGAAACTTACTCTAGACATCTCCCATGGAAGTGGTATTTATCAAAATAGATAAAATAGATAGCTAGTAACCTAACTTTAAATCTCAACTATCATTAGATGCTATTATGAGGGATTCTAAAAGAGATTCTACCTAACCATTATTCAGTGAGCAGTGGAAGACTCAAGAACAAAAGGAAAGAGGAATTAAAGCTCCATGTCTATGTCTTCCATGTTTTCACATTTATGTTTTAAATATGTCAAGTCACCTGGACTACGACAAAAATTTTCCATCATACTCAGATAACAGCACAGAGGTACTGTTCTCAGACACCATGCATATGTGCCATTTTTTATCTTCCAGGTACTACAACACATAGGAGATCAATAATACATTGGTATTGATTATTTTAACATAAAAAACTTTTCAGTTATTGACATTAGTTTTGGGACAATAGTAGAGAAACTTCTTCTTTGAAAGAGAAAAGGGAAAGAAAGTTAAAAGACACCTAATCTGTGCTAGGTATTTTCACATATTATCACAACTAATCCTAACCTAGGCAGTACAGAGGTTAAGATACTGAAGGATGTAAGAGCATGCCAATGAATTTGTGGTACTAATGGGGAGAGAGACAGATAAAGGGAGGGAGGGAGAAGAAAGGCTTTGAAAATCAATAGGTTAAAAACATCTGCCTTTGGCTCAGGTCATGATCCTGGAGTCCCAGGATCAAGCCCCACATCAGGCTCCCTGCTCAGGAGAAAGTCTGCTTCTCCTTCTCTCACTCCCCCTGATTGTGTTCCCTCTCTAGCTGTGTTTCTCTCTGTCAAATAAATAAATTTGAAAATCTTAAAAAAAAATCAATAGGGATAAATAGAAGTTTGGGTCTTAAGAGCAACCATCACAAAATAAAAATTAAAAGTATATCAATAAATATAATGAAAAGCAGGGAGGAAAAAAGAAACAAAGTAAATAGAAAAACTTAATAAGATGACAGAATTAAGTTCTAATGCAATAGTAATTAGAATAAATACAAATTATTTAACTCATTAATTGAAATATAGAACCTGTCTGATTTTTTTAATCCAACAATATATTGGCAAAAAATACAGACTTAAAAATACATAGATATATTAGAAATAAAAGAATGGAAAAGAGGTATTAGTAAAATACAGAACCAAAAGGAAGCTTAGTAGTGATATTATTTGGACAAGATAGAATTTAAAGCTAAACAATTTTTTGAAAGGAACAAAGAACATCACTAGTTCATAAAAGAGGTAAGGAAATAAAAAAGGTATAGCCAACATAAACATATATGCATTGAATACAGCTTCAAGTATACAAAGGAACAGTTATCTAAACTACAGAGAGAAAGAGGTTAATCAAAAATTGTAGTTGTGATAGATATATAGGCCAATATACCAAAGAGAAGAAAACAGCACAGATACCAAAAACCTAAATAACATAATTAGTAAATTCTGGCAAGCATATAAAGAATATATACAGAAAAAGGAAAAGCAAGATGGCAGAGGAGCAGGGGACCTAAATTTCACCTGGTCCCAGGAATTCAGCTAGGTAGTTATCAAATGATTCTGAACACCTACAAACACTACAGGAGATCGAAGAGTAAAAGCAGCAATTCTAGGAACAGAAAAGCGACCACTTTCAGGAAGATGGGACCAGCACAGAATGAATCTCAGGCGATAAACATAAAGATAGACCATGGCGGGGGTTCCCAGGAAGCTGGTAGGGAAGTGGGAGAGCAGTGGAGCACAAAATCAGAACTTTTAGAAATGCTCCACTGAGGGACGTGGCTCCAGAGGCTAAGCAGGACGTGGAACCCTTGCTGGGACAGTGTGGTCTCAGGACCCACGGGGTCACAGAAGGACCTGGGGTGCCTGAGTGTGGCAGAGCTCCCAAATATCCAAATGAGGAAGCAGGCTACAAACATGGAGCCAAGGAGGGGGCTCTCAGCTCAGGCTTACCTTAAACTGTAATCCGAGGTGCAGCTGGGCCACAACTCTTTGAGGAGGGACCCACAAGTGGCAGATCCAGGGAGACCCCCCGCTCCTTCCTTGAAAGGGGGGAGCCACACGGGAGTGTGCTGTGGGAATCTGCTGGTTTGGAGACTCCAAACAGGGCCGAGTGCCAGAGATGGAAACATTCGGTCACAGACTGGGTGAGCATGGACTGTGGCTGAAGACCAAGAGGGACTGACTGCTTTTCCCTGGGGGTGCACTGAGGAGTGGGGCCCCCAGTTCTCAACTTCTCTGGTCTAGAGACTGGGAGGCCACCATCTTCATTCCCGTCCTCCAAAGCTGTACCGAAAGTGTTCAGGGAATAAAAGCTCCCAAGAACCAACCTGAGCAGATTCCTTAGCCTGGGCCCTGGCAGTAAGGGGGGGGGGCAGTTCCACCACAGGCAAAGACATTTGGGAATCACTGCAACAGGCCCCTCCCCCAGAAGACCAGTAAGAACATCTAGCCAAGACCAAGCTGACCCATCAATGAGAACTGTAAACTTCAGGGAAATGCACCATGTAGAATTCATGGCTTTTTTTCCCCATGATTCTTTAGTCTTTCAAAGTTAAATTTTTTAAATTTTTTTCTTATTCTATTTTTAAATGTTTTCTTCTTTCCCATTTAAACTTTTTTTAAACTATTTTATCTTATCAACTTTAAAAAAATCCTTTTTAATTTCCATTGTTTTAGTCATATTCTATCCCTGCATTGTATTTAAGCTTATTTTTTGCATACATATAGGTTTTTCTTTCTTTAAAATTTTGGGATACAGAAGAGGCACATGAATCCGAATGTTTATAGCAGCAATGTCCATGATACCCCAACTATGTAAAGAACCTAGATGTCCATTAACAAATGAATGGATAAAGAAGATATGGTATACACACACGCACACACACACACACACACACACACACACACACACACAATGGAATACTATGCAGTCATCAAAAAGAATGAAATCCTGTCATTTGCAACTATTTGGATGGAACTGGAGGCTATTACGCTGAGCAAAATTAGTCAATCAGATAAAGACAATTATCATATGATCTCTCTGATATGAGGAATTTGAGAGGTAGTGCAGGGGGTCGTGTGGGATAAAGAGGGGGAAAAAACTGAAACAAGATGGGACCGGGGAGGGAGACAAACCATAAGAGACTCTTAATCTCAAGAAACAAACTGAGAGTTGCTGGAGGGTGGGCAGGGGAAGGGATAGGATGCCTGGGTTACAGAAAAAAAAATTTTTTAAATAAAAGAATTTTGGGATACAGTTTCTTTTCAATCAACTTCTTATCAATTCCTTTTTTAAAATCTTCTTCAATTTTCATCTTTACAATCATTTCATCCCTTCATTGTGTTTACCCTTATTTTTATAAATATAAGTTTTTCTTTTCTTAAAATTTTAGGAGGCAGTTTCTTCTAACAGACCAAAACAAACCCAAAATCAAGTATGTGGCTCTATACTATTTACCAACCTAATCATTTTTTTCCCTTTCTTCCCCCTCCAGTTTGGGGTCATTTTTGATTTGGTTAGTGTATATTTTTCTGGACTCTTGTTACCCTTTTAGCATTTTGTTCTCTCATTCATCTATTCTTCTCTGGAAAAAAGGACAAAGTGGAAAAACTCAACTCAAAAAAAGGAACAAGAGGCAAGACTAACTGCTGGGGACCTAATCAATACGGACATTAGTAAGATGTAAGAACTAGAGGTCAGAATAAGGATTACAAAGATGCTAGCTGGGCTTGAAAAAAACCATAAAGATAAAAGATACTAGAGAATCCCTTTCTGGAGAAATAAAAGAACTAAAATCTAACCAAGTTGAAATTTAAAAAGCTATCAATGAGGTGAAATCAAAAATGGAGGCTCTTACTTCTAGGATAAATGAGGCAGAAAAGAGAATTAGTGATATAGAAGACCAAATGATGGAAAATAAAGAAGCTAAGAAAAAGAAAGATAAACAACTACTGGATCACAAGGGGAGAATTCCAGAGATAAGTGATACCATAAGACAAAACTGTATTAGAATAATTGGGATCTCAGAAGAAAAAGAAAGTGATAGAGGGGTAGAAGATATAGTGAAGCAAATTATAGCAGAGAACTTCCCTAATTTGGGAAAGGCACAACCATCAAAATCCAGGAGGCACCAAGAACCCCCCTCAAAAATCAATAAAAATAGGTCAACACACCATCATCTAATAGTAAAACTTACAAGTCTCAGAGACAAAGAGAAAATCCTGAAAGCAGCTTGGAACAAGAGATCTGTAGCCTACAATGGTAGAAATACTAGATTGACAGCAGACCTATCCACAGAGACTTGGCAGCCAGAAAGAACTGGCATGATATATTCAGAGCACAAAACTAGAAAAATATGCAGCCAAGAATACTATATCCAGCTAGAATGTCATTGAAAATAGAAGGAGAAATAAAAAGATTCCCTGATTAACAAAAACTAAAAGGATATGCAAACACCAAACCAGCCCTACAGGAAATACTGTAAGGGGTCCTCTAAGCAAAGAGAGAGCCTAAGAGTAACATAGACCAAAAATGAACAGAGACAATATACAGTCACAGTCACCTTATAGGCAATACAATGGCACTAAACTCATCTCTTCCAATAGTTACCCTGAGTGTAAATGGGCTAAATGTCCCAATCAAAAGACACAGGGTATCAGAATGGATGAAAAACAAACAAACAAACAAAAAAAAAAAAACAAAAAAAACCAAGACCTATTGATATAGTGTCTGCAAGAGACTCATTTTAGACCCAAAGACACAATGTGAAGGGATGGAAAACAATTTACCATGCTAATGGACATCAAAAGAAAGCTGGGGTGGCAATCCTTATATCAGACAAATTAGATTTTAAGCCAAAGACTACAATAAGAGATAGGGAAGGATGCTATATCATACTTAAATGGTCTGTCCAACAAGAAAATCTAACAATTTTAAATATCTATGCTCCTAGCATGGGACCAGCCAACTATATAAACCAATTAATAACAAAATCAAAGAAACACATCCACAAGAATATAATAATAGTATGGGACTTTAACACCCTCCTCACTGAAATGGACAGTTCATCTATGCAAAAGATCAACTGGGAAATAAAGGTTTTAAATGACATATTGGACCAGAAGGACACAGATATACTCAGAACATTCCATCTCAAAGCAACAGAATACACATTCCTCTCCAGTACACATGGAACATTCTCCAGAATAGATCACATCCTGACTCACAAATCAAGTCTCAGCCGGTACCAAAAGATTTGGATCTTTCCCTGCATATTTTCAGACCACAACGCTTTCAAACTGGAACTGCAAGAGGAAAGTTGGAAATAACTCAAATACATGGAGGCTAAAGCATCCTACTAAAAAATGAATGGGTCAACCAGGCAATTAAAGAAGAATTTTTAAAAATCATAGAAACAAAAGAAAATGAAAACACAACTGTTTAAAATCTTTGGGACACAGCAAAAGTGGTCCTGAGAGGAAAGTATATAGCAATACAAGACTTTCTCAAGAAACAAGAAAAGTATCAAATATACAACCTAAACCTACACTAAAGAAGCTGGAGAAAGAATAACAAAGAAAGCCTAAACCTGGCAGGAGAAGAGAAATGATAAAGATCAGAGCAGAAATCAATGAAATAGAAACCAAAAGAACAGTAGAAAAAATCAACGAAACTAGGAGGTTGTTCTTTGAAAGAATTAATAAGAATGATAAACCCCTGGCCAGACTTATCAAAAAGAAACCAGAAAGGACCCAAATTAATAAAATTATGAATGAAAAAGGAGAAGATCACAACCAACACAAAAGAAATACAAACAATTATAAAAATATATTATGAGCAACTATACGTCAGCAAATCTGACAATCTGGAAGAAATGGATGCATTCCTAGAGATGTATAAACTACCAAAACTGAACCAGGAATAAATAGAAAACCTAAACAGACCCATAACCAGTAAGGATATCGAAGCAGTCATCAAAAATCTCCCAATGAACAAGTGCGCAGGGCCAGAGGGCTTCCCAGGGGAATTCTATCAAACATTTAAAGAAGAATTAACACCTATTCTCCTGAAACTGTTCCAAAAAATAGAAATGGAAGAAAAACTTCCAAATTCATTTTATGCAGCATTACCTTGATCCCAAAACCAAAGACTCCATCAAAAAGGAGAATTACAAACCAATATCCCAGATGAACATGGATGCAAATTTTCTCGCCAAAATACTAGCCAGTAGGACCCACAGTACATTAAAAGGATATTCGCCACAACCAAGGTGGGGTTATTCCTGGGCTGCAAGATTGGTTCAACATCCACAAATCAATGTGATACAATAAATTAATGAAAGAAAGAACATGAACCACATGATACTCTCAATAGATGCACAAAAAGCATTTAACAAAGTACAGCATCCTTTCTTGGTCAAATAAATAAAAGTAGGATAGGGGTAGAGGGTATAAGGTTGGGATAGAGGGTATATACTTCAATATCATCAAAGCCATCTATGAAAAACCCACAATGAATAACATTCTCAATGGGGGAAAGTGAGAGCTTTTCCCCTAAGGTCAGAAACACTGCAGGGCTGTCCACTATCACCATGGCTATTCAACATAGTACTAGAAGTCCTAGCCTCATCAATCAGACAACAAAAAAAATAAATAAATAAAAGACATCTGAATTGGCAAAGAAGTCTAATTCTCACTCTTTGCAGATGATAGGACACTTTATGGAGAAAACCCAAAAAGACTCCACTCCAAAAGTGCTAGAACTCACACAGGAATTCAGTAAATTGTCAGGATGTGAAATCAATGCACAGAACTCAGTTGCATTTCTATACACAAAAAACAAGACAGAAGAAAGAGAAATTAATGGGTTGATTCCATTTACAACTGCACCCAAAGCCATAAGATATCTAAGACTAAATCTAAGCAAAGAGGCAAAGAATCTGTATTCAGAAAGCTACAGAGTACTCATGAAAAAGACTGAGGTAGACACAAAGAAATGGAAAAATGTTCCATGCTCATGGACTGGAAGAACAAATATTGTGAAACTGTCTATGCTACCTAGAGCAATCTACACATTTAATGAAATCCCCATCAAAATATCATCAACTTTTTTCAAAATAAAGGAATAATCCTAAAATTTATATGGAACCAGAAAAGACCCCAAATAGCCCGAGGAATGTTGAAAGAGAAAACCAAAGTTGTCAGCATCACAATTCCACACTTCAAGCTCTATTATAAAGCTGTAATCATCAAGACAATATGGTAAGAACACAAAAACAAGCACATAGATCAATGGAGCAGAATATAGAGCCTAGAAATGAACCCTCAACTCTATGGTCAACTGATCTTCGACAAAGCAGGAAAGGATGCCCAATGGAAAAGAGTCTCTTCAACAAACGGTCTTGGGAAAATTGGACAGTCATATGCAGAGCAATGAAACTGCACCATTTCCTTATAACACACACAAAAATAGCCTCGAAATGGATGAAAGACCTCAACGTGAGACAGGAACCCATCAAAATCTTTAAGGAGAACACAGGCAGCCTCCTCTTCGACCTCAGCCACAGCAACTTCTTTCTAGAAGCATCACCAAGCGCAAGGGAAGCAAGGGAAAAAATGAACTATTGGGACTTCATCAAGATAAAAAACATTTTCACAGCAAAGGAAACAGTCAACAAAACCAAAAGACAACCAAGAGAATGGGATAAGATATTTCCAAATGACATATCAGATAAACGGCTAGTATCCAAAATCTATGAAGAACTTATTAAACTCAGCACCCAAAGAACAAATAATCCAATCAATGGGCAGAAGACATAAACAGACATTTCTCCAAAGAAGACATCCAAATGCCCCACAGACACATGAAAATGTACTCAACATCACTCAGTATCAGGGAAATACAAATTAAAACCACAGTGAGATACCACCTCACACCAGTCAGAATAGCTAAAATTAACAAGTCAGGAAACAACAGATGTTGGCGAGGATGCAGGAAAGGGGAACCCTCCTACACTGTTGGTGGGAATGCAAGCTGGTGCAGTCACTGTGGAAAACAGTATGGCGGTTCCTCAAGAGGTTGAAAATAGAGCTACCCTATGCCCCAGCAATTGCACTACTGGGTATTTACCCTAAATATACAAATGTAGTTATCCGAAGGGGCAAATGCACCTGAATGTTTATAGCAGCAATGTTCACAATAGCCAAACTATGCAAAGAGCCTATATGTCCATCAACAGATGAATGGATAAAGAAGATGTGGTATACATATAATTGAATACTATGTAGCCATCAAAAAATGAAATCTTATCATTTGCAACAATGCAGATGGAACTAGAGGGTATTATGCTAAGTGAAATAAGTCAATCAGAGAAAGACCATTATCATATGATCTCACTAATATGAAGAATTTGAGAAACAAGACAGAGGATCATAAGTGAAGGGAGAGAAAAATGAAACAAGATGAAACTAAAAAGGGAGATAAACTATAGGAGACTCAATCTCAGGAAATAAACTGAGGGTTCCTTCGGGGAGGGGTATGGAAGGGATGGGGTGGCTGGGTGATGGACACTGGGAAGTGTATGTGCTATGTTGAGAAAATAGATGATGATAGATAGATAAATAGATAGATAGATAGATAGATAGATAATAGATAGATGATAGAAAGAAAGAAAGAAAGAAAGAAAGAAAGAAAGAAAGAAAGAAAGAAAGAAAGAGAAAACTTAACATAGGTCAAAATTACAATTCAAGATTTGATCCCCCCCAAAAAAAGAAAGAGAAAAAAAAGTATATGGAAATTCTTTCCCAGTAAATAGAAATACAGTTCTTATCACACACCAGTTGTAAACATAGACCACATATAGATCATTAAAGCAATATCAGTAAATTACTGAAGAGTAACATCAAACAGACTATGTTCTTCAACAATAATGAAATAGAAATTGAATTTATCTACAAAGGGACAATTTAAGTAACATTTGGAAATGAAATCTCATTTTATTAAACATTTCTTGGTTTAAACAGGAAAAGATAAGGAAATTAAGAAATATTCACAACTGCATGATAATTAAAACACCACCTGTTAAAATCTGTGGGACATGAGTAAGTCCATGCTTTGAGAAAAATTTATAGTTTTAAATAAATTATCAGGAAACAAGAAAAGTTAGAAATAAATTAGCTAAACATACAACTAAGTAAGTTGGAGAAAGAGCCTTAGAGCAAACTCAAAGAAATAAAAAGAAAATAGGAATAGTAAGGGCAAAAATCAATGATATGGAGAACACACAAAACAACAAAAGAGTAACAAATTTAAAAGATGTTTTGCTTGTTTCTAAATACAAATAAAATATAGAGATCTCTTGGCAATACTGCTTAAAAAAAGGTTGCATGCCTTCCCAATGAAAGCAAGATGAAAAGAAGGACTTAAGAAAAACAGCTGCAAAGTGAATATATTTGATAAAATAAGTTTTTAAATGTCAAAATTTATAATAAGATTCTGGTAGCTTAAAAAGACCAACAAATATTTGGAAGAACTAGAAAGAGTACTCATGACTAGGCATTTTATGGGAGAATTCTACAAAATTCTCAAGGAATGAGGTATTCTGATTTTAAAACACTGTTTAAAAAAATTAAACAGAAAAAGAAGAAAACCCACCTAATTTATCTCACAAGAAAAATATTATCTTGATTCTAAAACCAGATAAATACAGTATAAGAAGAGACAATTCTAAAACTATTTCACTTGTGAATTTAGATGCAAAGAAACTAAAATAGAACCTAACAGAAGCAACAATGGTGTGTGTGTGCATGTGTGTCAAGCTCAGATGATGTTATCCATGAATGTATCAAAAATCAAGAAACATATTTTACCACATGCAGAATGAAGAATAATAATATAACTATATATAAATTTTGGGAGTGCCTGGGTGCCTCAGTCTTTTAAGCATCTGCCTTCAGCTAAGTCATGATCCTGGGATCCTGGGATTGAGCCCCTGCAATGGGCTCCCTTCTCAGTGGGCAGTCTGCTTCTCCCTCCCCCTCTGCCTACCACTGCCCCTGCTTGTGCTCTCTCTCTCTCTCTTTGTGCTAAATAAATAAATGAAATATTTTTTTAAAAAAATTTAAAAACTATATATAAATTATTGAGTTTGTCAATAAATTATGTAATAATTTTAAAATAATCAACTGATACAGAAAGAGCAGTTGGTAAGGTTTGACACCTGTGGTGATGCATTCCATCATTGATGCTATTTAACTTATTAGGAAAGAGATCAGTTCCCAAAAAAAGTGAAAGAAAATAAGAGGTATAAGGGCTGGAATACAAATATTTAAATTATCTTCCATGCAGATGTGACTGATACATAGAAGAACCAACACAATTAACAGCTGCCAGATACGATATCAATGTAAAAAAACTAAAATTATTTATCTATACTGTAAAAACTTCAAAAATTTCATTTTAACAAAAGGAAAAATACAAGGGTGCCTGGGTGGGTCAGTCAGTTAAGCCTCTGACTCTTAGTTTTGGCTCAAGTCATGATCTCAGGATCCTAGTTTCAAGCCTTGGATCACATGGGACCCAGCACTCAGTCTGCTTCTCTTCCTCCCTCTCTCCCTCTGCTCCTCCCCTGCTCGTTCTTCCTTTCTCTCAAATAAATAAATCTTTAAAAAAAATACAATTTATTTATTTTTTTTTAATAAAAAGAGGAGGGTGCCTGGGTGGCTCAGCTGGTTAAGTGTGTGCCGGTGGCTCAGCTCATAATCCCAGGGCCCTGGAATGGAGTCCTGCATCAAGTTCCCTGGTCAGCAGAAGAGTCTGCTTCTCCCTCTCCCTGCCACTCCCCTTGCTCATGTTCTCTCTCTCTGTGTCAACTGAATAAAATCTTGAAAAAAAATTTAAAAAATAAAAAATAAAGAGCAAAATACTAAGCACGATATCCTTAAAACAACTACCAAAGTATCTAGAAGTTAACTTCACTGAGAGCTTATGCGGACCTCTATAAAGAAAATGTAAACCTCAAAGGACATCCAAGAGGACAAGGTGCATATAACAAATAAAGGAAGTGATTCCATTCTCTCAGATTTAAAATTTAAAGATGTTATCTCTGGGGGCGCCTGGATGGCTCAGTTGGTTAAGCGACTGCCTTCGGCTCAGGTCATCATCCCGGAGACCCGGGATCCAGTCTCACATCGGGCTCCCTGCTCGGCAGGAAGCCTCCTTCTCCCTCTCTCACTCCCCGTGCTTTTGTTCCCTCTTGGGCTGTGTTTCTCTGTCGAATAAATAAAATCTTTAAAAAAATAAATAAATAAAAATAAAGATGTTATCTCTGAATAAATATATAAATTAAGGCAACTGAAGTAAAAACTTAAGTCAAATTTCTGTGAAATTTCAATATTCACACCATAACATGGATATGAAAAATAACTTTATTGAGAGATAAGTCATCATGGAAAGAAATGACTAAATGGAGGGGGCCTTTCTCTGCAAAATACTTATAATAGTTTTTAAAATGCCCTATGTAGACCATAGACACTATGCTTAATATTACTGCCCTGCATATTTGAAAGATGATGAGAGTAAATCTTAAAAAAAAAAAAAAAAAAAAAAGCTCCTGGGGCGCCTTCAGCTCAGGTCATGACCCCAGGATCCTAGGATCTGAAAGGGCAGAATGAGACTGACTCCATCTAGTGTGCTGCACCCTCCATCTTGTGTAAATCCCCAGCTTGCCCCCTCCTTGTTATTTACTCGGGAAAACAGCTTCAGGAAATATGGGCAAACAGCACATCCAGGTTGAGGGAGGCACCCAATTGGACCCTAACCAATAAAAGTGTGAACTGAGGATTAGGGGCCATCTCACCACCTACGCAACTGACTCCTGGCCAATCGGCATAAGCCACGAACATCATTCCACCAACTGCCACCAGCCCCTATAAGACTGCTGTGCTTACTTAACTCGCTCTCTTTCTCTGCATCTAGCTACTGGGTCGGTGGGTATGGGAGACTGAGCTTGAGCTAGCTCGAATAAATGCTCTTTGCTCTTGCATCGTACTCGGCGACTCCCTGCTGGTTTTGGGGGATCTCGAAATCTGAGCATAATAGATCGAGCCCCACATCGGGCTCCCTACCCTGCAGGAAGCCTGTTTTTCCCTCTCCCACTCCCCCTGCTTGTGTTCCCTCTCTCACTGTGTCTCTGTCAAATAAATAAATAAAATCTTTTTTAAAAATTCCTTATGGTATTACACAAAACAGGTAAATAGACCAAAGAAACTAAAAAATCAGAGATCTATGATATGATAGACATATACAGTAAATTAGTACTATAAATCACTGAAGAAAAAGAACTATTTAGTCATTTGGCAGAAACTGATTCATCAGAGTAAAATAAAACTGTAATACCACATAGAAGAAATACAGTTGAATATCATTGTGATGTAAGAGTATAGAACCTTCTAAATAAAATTTCCAAGGATAAGTCCTAAAACAATAACTCAATGAATTTTATGGCAAGAAAATACATCATTTCTGTGCACTGAATGACACTACAAAGTCAGAAGACAGATATTTTCAAAGTTTAAACCTGTACAAAATTAATATCTAGAATCTAGAAGGACCATAAATTAACATCAATGAGAGCATCTCCATTAGAAAATGGGGCAACTAATATAAACACACAATTCATAAAGAGCAAATCCAAAACCTGAGAAGCATGTCAAGAGATGCTCAAACTCATCAGTAGTCAGAAAAATGCAAATTAAAACATTGAGATTTCACTCTATAGCAATTAGAATAGCAAAAATTAGAAAACTGGATAATGCCATGCACTGAAGCAGGGAATGTAGGTATACTCGAATTTGCATTTTCAGGGGAGACAGTCTGGCGCTATCCACACAAACTAAATGTACATACCTTATGACCTAGGACATCTATTCCTAGATTATACAGTTAAAAAAATTTTTCACTTAAGTCCAAAAGGAGATGTATTCAAGGTATTTGCTGTAACAGTTATTTGTAGTTTGTGCAAATGGCAACTCCTGGAATGTTATAGGTGACAACCTAGTAGGCTAAACACAGTGGCCAAGTGAACTTGGTCATCCATCACTGGGAGAGTACGTCAAATGTGAAGTTGCACACTATGAAGTATCATGCAGCATTAGATGCAACAGATATTTATATTCATACCATGTATTTATTTATATACATGGTATGTATATACATTTGGTATATACGTTTGGTATATATATGTACATATATACTTTTATATATATACATTTTTATATATTTGGTATGCCATACAAATGGTATACATTTATGTACATACAATGAGGAGATCATAAAGCATAGTTCTTAGTGGAAAAATCAGAAATATGATGAGATACATAATGTAACACATATGCTTCTTTCAAAAACTAAAACTATATGCATACAAAACAAAAATAAGCATTTTATAAGAACACGTATGTACTCGACTCTGCCACTGTACCAAGAAAGCAGCCACAGAGAGTATGTAAAGAACAAACATGGCTGTGTTCCAATAAAACTTTATTTACCAAAGCAGGTGGTGGGCAGGATTTGGCTCATCGGCTATAGTTTGCTGCATTAAAGGACTCTTTGTTATAAAGACTTTGTTTGCCAGTACAAAAATCTTGTTATGTGGCCTGAAAATGTCCAGTGTACTTTACTGAGCAAGAGAATACAGAACAAAAATTGTCTCAAAAAACCCTTGGGTTTAGCATCTCAGACTCCAGGCAAGAAGAGGAGATAGAGTTGAAATGATCTCTAGGTAGAGCTATTCTTACGGAAACTCTACTGGTTTTTTAAATGGCTACTTCCATGGGAGCTACCAAATCCAAAAAAGAGGCAGAAGCTGGTCAGGGTTCTATTATTAGAATTCTCATATAAGCAAAAAAATGACAGATACCAAGGTTCCATATTATAGTCCTACAATCCTATAAATACCATTTTCTTCTTCTGGGAAGCATGTCTGACCAAAACATATGAAGCAATGTGACAGGCTAGTAAAAAAGAATAGAGGTTTAAATGTCAGCTAAAACAATGTTCATTTCCTTAAAAAATATAAAATAAAATCATTTGCATAGCTCTTTGAGCCACCAAGTGAACCTCTTACAGTCTGAAATTCATCCAGAAAATCCTTTTGCAAAATATTTGCTGAAACACTGTAATATAGGAACTGTAAGAGATTAAGGTTTGTTCAGTTTCTCCTCCCCTACACGTCCCTGAGCCAACTTCCACAGCCTCGTAAATCCATGCATCACAGGTCCAGATTTCCAAAACCAACATGTCACTCTTCTACTCCCACCAAAAACTAAAATGTTACTGAAATGTCTGTCTTAACTAAAATTCTGCTTCGGTGAGGAATGGCTCAGTTCGTTAAGCATCTGCCTTTGGCTCAGGTCATGATCCCAGTGTCCTGGGATTGAGTTCCACATCCAGCTCCCTGCTCAGCGGGGAGCCTCCTTCTCCCTTCTCTCTCTCTCTCTCCTTCTCTCTCTCTCTCTCTCTCTCTCTCTCTCTCTCTCCCCCTGCCACTCCCCCTGCTTGTGCTCTGTCAAATAAATAAAATCTTTTTAAAAATAAAATATTAAAAATTTAAAAATTTAAAATTTAAAAATTTAAAAATTGAATAAAATAATCTTCTTCAGTGAGTAGACCATAGGTCTATCTGTCTGGAAATCCTGTTTGCCCCCAAACACTCCCAACAGATCCCCTTTTGTCCACTTGTTCTGATATCCCTAAGATCCCTGCACTGTAGCGTTTCAAACACAGTGTGGCGCCTGCCCTCAAATCCCCACTGAGCTCAGCCGCTCAGGCTCACAGAAGGAAAAGCTGTGTGGCAATGACCCCATGCACAACCATTCAGACGGGAGGAATGAGTGTGGGCTGCAGTGGCCTGGGAAGACGCGTGGAGTAGCCCCCCTTCCTGTGGACAGAATGTCCTGGTACAAAGGCATTAAAGTATGAGGAGATGTCCGGCAGGGAAAAAATGGAATGATGGTTTTACAACAAATTAGAAGGTGCACGGCACCCTTGTTTAGGACATGAAATTTCAAAACGGCTTCAGGATTTTTCACCAGCTGCTTACTAACTTTTGTTTTTATTCACTTTTCTAGCAAGGGAAATCCCTGTAACAAGTACAGATGTTGCCATCATAATATTTACCAGTCAGATATTTTAAAAATAAAAAGGATTTCAGCTTTCTTAAACTGCTATGTCATCAAAATTCTCACTGACCCTTATCCTATATGAAACATACCTGGGTCTTAAAATGTACAAACTGAATCTTCTCTACTTCAACCCTTTAGCCTTGGCCACATTGTTTTCCACAAAAATTTTTTCAAATACCTATAATGTATAATGGAATACCTACAATGTATAATGGAATACCTATAACGTATAATAGCAACTGCATTCAAATACGCCCAGTGTTGAGTTAGATAATGAATCTACAAATCCAAGATTTTCCATCCCTGTAACTAGTCTTGAAGGTTGCCTTGAAAGAACAGTGGTCATTCACATGCATATGAATGTGTTGCATGAATGTCTGTGTAACAATATGTACAATAAGATTCTGCATTCCTGGGGCATCTGGGTGGCTCAGTTGGTTAAACAACTGCCTTCGGCTCAGGTCATGATCCCAGACACCCGGGATCGAGTCCCACATCGGGTTTCCTGCTCAGTGGAAAGCCTGTTTCTCCCTCTCTCACTCCCCCTGCTTGTGTTCCCTCTCTAGCTGTATTTCTGTCTGTCAAATAAATAAAATCTTTAAAAAAAAAAAAAAAGATTCTGCATTCCTTAACGATGGCCTCAGCTACCTGTATGCCACCCACATGTCCCAACTGTCTATGAAAGTGGATGACCATGAGGGGAAGTGTGGGGAGCAGAGAGAACCGTGGGAAGCATGGCACGGAAACTAACATGGTGGTCACTTGTGCTACCAGGGCAGCATTTCTGGTTCTTCTCCCTTTGGGGCATACAGTACGGTTGCAGGTCCTGACCTTTTGGTCAGGATGGGACCATGGGACTAGCTGTAGATTATATGTCACTCCTACGCCAGAATGGAAAATGGCCAGAGCTTGTTTTTCCTCCCGGTGAAATAGTGGCCAGCACCATTCAGAGGGTAGCTTTTTTCAGCAATGATAAACATCCCTACCAACTAGCAATGGACAAATACCTTAAACAAGATTTTTTTCTGTGCTGTCTTTAGCTCTCAAGGCTGATGGGAGTTTGTTACCACCAGAATGTAGCACATCCTGACTATTATATTAAGGGAAGGGGTACACTATTTTCTCCTCACTTCCATCTTATGTTCCTATCATACTCCAAGCCAAAAGTGGAGGCTCAAAGAGAAGTATTTTTAGAGACTGAGGATACCAGCAAAAGAGGAAGAATGGCCTCTTTTCCTTGTTAAATTATCTGCTTATATAACAGATTTGATGTCTATATGACCAAGTGAAAAAATGAAAGAGAGGGAGACAGCAAGGAGGAGTAGAAGTTCAGTAGACTAAACATCCACATTGATCCAAGGATGTGAGAAGTTCCTGTGGGGCAAAAGAGAAGACGTTCCAAGTTACCTGGGTTAACTCTACCTAAGTACAGATCATCAAGACCATTGCATAAGCAAATGTTCACCAGGGACATCTGATGCCAGCTTTCCCTGTATGCAGACTCTCCCAGTTTCTATAAATGGTTATCTGTGGCCCTCTCCTCCATAGTTGCCAAAATAACTTCATTTGGCTGCACAGGATGGTAAGCAATAGTGAAAAGGAGATGCGCCCGTTTGTTAATCCTGGCCCTCTTTCCAACATGCTAGAAGATAAAAAGGAATGCTGAAGAAGGTTCTGCCTCACAGTAGATCCCTCCACCATGAACAGTCCATGAAATGGGACTAGCAAATTACATAAGACTTTACTGGACCTTAATAACTGAAAGTAGCCAAAAAGCTACAGGAAAACACCTATGATATAATTCTAAAAGAGGAAAGTTGGACAATATTGTCAAAAGCAGTGATCAGAGAAAGGAAAATTGCTTCACACTTATACTGCAATAAGTTTGGAATGTTCAAAAATAATTACACATTTAGCTAAAAATAATGATTAATTTTTTCCTAAAGCACTCAAGAACTCATACATCCAAATGAGTGCTGTCATTCAAAGTAATCTCCAAGGCTACAACTCTTCATCCAGTAACGCTGCCATTGCTCAAAACATTTTTGAAATTGCCTTCAGAGTCAGTTTATGAACCAAAGAATAAAATGTCTCTTTATAGCCACAGCTCAGCCCTCCCTGGATTACTTCTTTATTTGCCCTCTTTCCCTCTCTTCTGACTTTATGCAGCTTAACTCCACACTTCTCCCTCCCACTCCATCAAATAAGGCAAGCAAATTTCATGCTTACTCTAGAAGAGTCCTAGGTTGAGGGATATAAAGGGTTGGAGAGATGAAGCAAGGAAGCAAAGGGAGTTTTATGAAAAGTAGTCCATTTGGATGTTGCCCACAGGAAAGCAGTAATTTCTCACAAGGGCATTGTTGGCTGACCATCACAAATGTGGTCCCCAAAGTTTAATTCCTCTGATTTTAAAAAAGCCTTCAGGACCATAAAACAAGTCTCAATAAATTAAGAGGGATTCAAATCATACAAAGTATATTCCATGACCACAATGGAATTAAATTATAAATCAATACCAGAAAGATATATGGGAAATATCCCCCAAACATCTGGATACTAAATAACACGGTTCTAAATAACCCATGGGTTAAATAAGAAATTAAAATGGAAATTAGAAAGAATTTTGAACAGAATGAAAAATTAAAACACAACATAGCAGAATTTGTGGGATGCTAATATAGTACTTAAAGGGATATTTAGAGCAATAAACAAACACCTACATTAGAAAAGAAAAAAGTCATAAATCAATGACTTCAGTTTTGATTTCAATAAACTAGAAAGAAAAGAGCAAATTAAGCCCAAAGTAAGCAGAATAAAGTAAATAATAAAGGTGAAAATAGGAATCAATGAAATAGGACATAGGAAAACAACAGAAAAAAGCAATAAAACCAAAAGCTGGTTCTTTGAAAAAAAAAAATCAGTAACATTGATAAACATCTAGTAACACTGATCAGGAAAAAAAAGAGAAAGAAAACACTAACTGCCATACTGGGTATGAGAGGTGACATCATTATAAATTAAACAGGTAACAAAAGGATAATAAGAATATTATCAACATCTGTATGTCTGTAAATTCAACAAATTAGATAAAATGGACACACTCTTGAAAGGCACAAACTATGAATCTCACTCAAGAGTAAATATGTAGAGTATACTTCATTAGAATAAAAAATGATAAGGCAATAAATCAATAAATATATAACTTGAATAGACCTATTTCTATTAAAGGAATTGAGTTTGTACTTGAAAACCTTCCTACAAAGAAAATTCTAGGCTCAGATAACTCCACTGGTAAATTCGAACAAACACTAAAAAAACAAACAACATCAATTCTAAAATAAACTTCCTTAAAAAAATTGCAGAGGAGGAACTACTACTCAATTCAGGCTCTGAGGCCAATGTTACCTGACACCCCAAACACAGCCTTCACTACAAAAGAGAACAGACCCACTATCCCCATGAACACAGATGCTACGTTTCTAAACAAAGTTTTAACAAATCAATAATATAAAGAAAGGACAATATATTATGACCAAGTCAAATTTATTCCTGGAATGCAATGTAGATTTAACATTCAAAAATCAATCGATGCAACTCACCATATTAACAAGCTAAACACACAAAAAAAGCCAGGTGTTCATCAACATAATGCAAACAAGAAGGAGAGGAGAATCAAGGATGAATCATAGGATTCTGGCCTTAAAATAAAGTGCCAAAAGTCACAGAAAATTCCAACAAAGGAGATCCCAGCCCAGCCATTTAGGTTAGATATTCAGGAGATCATTCACAGATTTTCAAAATGGTTTCAGTATGGAGACAATAGAGTTGATGGGTAAAGAAGGGAAACATCACCCATGAGTAAGAGATGACTGCTATTTTTATACAATCCCCAACCCCAACCCCAATCTTTGACAGAAGAGGAATATTTCTCCCCCACGTCCTACCTGGATATAAACTGCAACAGATAAAATATTCTGAGCTTTGAACCAATATAAATTCAGTCTTGGTCCTACATAAACCCGACTATACTTATAAAGTAGCTTACTGAAAAATATGCTAAATAAAGTCTCAGCCACAAATTGTCTCTCAGAAACTAGAGATTAGGGAAAAAGAAAATGTGGTGGTAAAGCGCTAAATGCTTTAGAACTGACAAATTTAGAAACAAATAAATTACGGGGAGTGTGTGGCACCCACCCAAGGGTCTGATGGAACTCAAGGATGAAATTGTGAAGCTCTTGGCCTTGCAGTTACAAATGGCCACATGCCACTGGAGTGGCAGACTGCCAGAGTGACTTCCCTCCGCGACAGAGGCTACAGGGAGGGCAGGGTAGGTCTCCCACTCTATCGGGGGACAGAACATGTCCAGAGGAATGAGCAACAGCTACAACCTGGGAGAATCATTCTGCTGTTGGTTCTGTCCCTGCTGAGACTTATAATAACCCTGTGTCTCATTTTCAACTGAAAAATGGGGATATTATCTACCCTTAGAAAATTGTTGGGAGGTTGAGAGGTGGTAACAGAGAATAACAGAGAATATTATGCTTTAGGTTCAAAAAAAAAAAAAAAAAGCCTAGTTCATCTGTGGCATTCATGTTATTAAGAAGGATAATAACAAGTACTCTGTTCTACTAAATGCCTATAGTAAAGGGGCCTTTCCAGTGACTGCTCCTCTGTCACAACACTGTTAGGCATCTCCCTTCGTCTCTCCTCTTCCCTCATTTTCATGACCTTGCATGCATCACCCTCCACCTCCGGCTACTCTTTGACATCTGTGTGTCCTACCTGAGCCTCAATCCCGAACGCGTCAGTTTTGTTCCCGACCTTGTGTCTCCACCATGTTCCTTGTTTCTGCTAATGGTATGACAGTCTTATGCATGACCCAGACCTTGGACCTTCTTTCCCCCTTCACTAAACTTGGAAGCGTGCACACACACTAAACATTTTGCTAATTCTTGACAATTCTCTATCAAGATGTTTCTGGAATCCTTCATTTAATTCCTCCCAGGGCTAACTTAATTCAACTCCTGCAATTTCAGTCATTCTCTGAGAACTTACTGAGACCTTTCTATGCATCATGTGTCACAAAAGATGCTGAGGATGTGATAGTGAGTAAGACATAGGTCTTGTTCAAAAGTTCCTCAGAGTTCAGAGCTGTTAGTTGAGGCTATCTATAAAAAGGTGATTGATCACATTATGTGACAAGTGTAGTGACCAAGGTAAGAAGAGGGGACTGATGATAACCAGGGATCTAGGAGAGACGAAGCATCTCCTCCAACATAAGGTGGTCAGGAGAAGTCTCCTGGAGGAGGAGATTCCTGAGCAGAAATCTTCCAAGTGGAAGCTGCAGGGCCATACACATGCAGAGAAGAAGGGGTGTAGGAAGGAAAGAATTCCTATCTGAAGCTGCAGAAAACGCCATCAGTGAAAGAATGAATAGCCACCATTTGCATCAACATGGATGGAACTGGAGGAGATTATGCTGAGTGAAATAAGTCAAGCAGAGAAAGTCCATTATCATTTGGTTTCACTTATTTGTGGAGCATTAGGAATAGCATGGAGGACATTAGGAGAAGGAAGGGAAAAATGAAAGCGGAGAAATCGAAGGGAAAGATGAACCATGAGAGACTACGAGCTCCAGGTAACAAACTGAAGGTTAGAGGGGAGGATGGTGGGGGATGGGTGAGCCTGGTGATGGGTATTAAGGAAGGCACCAATTGCATGGAGCACTGGGTGTTGTATACAAACAATGAATCATGGAACACTACATCGAAAACTAACAATGTACTGTATGGTGACTAACATAACACAATAAAGAAAAAAGAAAAAAGAAAAACTGCAGAAAAAGATATAAATAAATATATATTTTTTTATTTATTTGACAGAGAGAGAGATCACAAGTAGGCAGAGAGGCAGGCAGAGAGAGAGGAGGAAGCAGGCTCCCTGCTGAGCAGAGAGCCCGATGTGGGCCTCGATCCCAGGACCCTGAGACCATGACCTGAGCTGAAGGCAGAGGCTTTAACCCACTGAGCCACCCAGGTGCCCTAAATAAATAAATAAATGAGAAACAAAAAAACAAAAGCTGCAGGAAACATTCAAGAATTATAAGCATCTAATGATGGCTGAAACATGCCCTGTGAAGGAAGAGGTAAGGAGTGTCAAGAGGGAGGCTCAAGAGTATCAGAGGATCCAGATGTTTGGGGGGCTTGTAAACTGTGGTATAGTACTTTCACTTTAGGAAGAAGAATAGGTTCTGTGCATGGATGTGACGTGTGTGTGTGTGTGTGTGTGTGTATGAAATCACCCTGTCAGAGCCAAGCCCCAAATCTCGGGGCCTGGTGTCCTGCCTCAAATGCTCAGAACATGTCGCCCACCCAGCTTTGTCTCTGCATCAGAGCATGCCAGCCTGCTGAATGCCTCTCCACCCTGTTGCTGCCCACAGACAAGGCCTCCCTTTCAGGCCACGGATGAGTCCCGGGGGCCAAGCTGCACCTCAGCAGACTTGTCAGAACCTCTTGCTTTGGCAAATGTGCAGCCATATGACTCTACCTTCCTCAGCTGAGGCCCTTGTGATGGTTCATCCTCTTCTTTTTTTTCCAACCAATTGGTGTTTCTTCTCCACTGATCCAACTTCTGGCACTCCCATTTCTCCTAAATCCTTGTCCTATGTCTCTGGAAGTTCCATTCCTTAATTCTACCCTGCACCCTCAATTTCAGCAAATATCCCTTACTCCCTTATCTTGACATGCTTGTCCCCTGAGAACCCAACTTCCTCTGTAGCCATCTCAAGTGGAGGCTTCTTGTTTACCTAACACCCATGCCATTCAAGATTGGCAGCCAGGTCCAAAACCCTGTAACCAGCAAGTCCCAGATCATCATTTCACCAGTGCTCTTACATAATTGAGCCCAGCTCCCTTCCCCGAGGCAGATGAGCGGTCCTCAGCTTGGTCATCCACTGCCCTCACCGACACTGTGCTTCATTCACTGAAATCTGCAGGACCTCCCCCAAGTCTGCCGCCATCCTGACCAGCCCCAAACACCCTGACTCCTGAGTAGCTCTTTGACTTTCTAACCTCCCAAACACTTCTCTGTCTAGTACCTTATCTCCATCAGAAACTCCTTTATTTCCAAAGAGTGTACTCTGTAATAACACAGCATGCCATCCATCCAGTTCCTCACGCAGGGACTCCCATTATACCAGTTCCTCCCCCTCACTAGGACTTCTAATACATGGACTTCGCTAATCTCTCCTTAACTCCTCCCTACTCCCCATGCATGTTCTACTCCATAATCCATTACTTTTATCACTCTTTGGCTAACACACTATACTGAGTCTTTGTAGAACCAATTCTGTTAGCACTCCCATTTTCAGAAACCCATGCCCTGTGCTAAATGGGGTATCCCCTGTATTATCAAAAGACTCCTGGGGCTCCTGGGTGGTTCAGTCATTAAGTGTCTGCCTTCGGCTTAGGTCATGATGCCGGAGAACCAGGATCGAGCCCCACATCCTGCTTCCCACTCGGTGGGAAGCCTGCTTCTTCCTCTCCCACTCCCCCTGCTTGTGTTCCCTCTCTAGCTGTGTTTCTCTCTGTCAATAAATAAATAAAATCTTTACTTAAAAAAAATACTCCTAACCAGTATCTTCCTATTCTAATATGCTTCCCACCCTACAACATCTAGTACCTCATTTCCTAAATCATTTCCCTAAGTCTGAGCTTTGAATTCACTACCACTCTGCTCACAGTCAAGAGACACCTATTGCTTAGCAAAGTAACTTCACCCATCTGAGACTCATATTCCAGAAACTCCCCCAAATGACTCCACACCTCTCTGGTCTTCTCCTCCTCTGCTGCTGTCCATTTTTAATATCCTCTAATCACCCTGATCTCATGTCCCATCCACGTCTCCAGCACACCACACTTTTCTCTTCCTCCGAAGGCAGGGGTACATGCCTGCCTGCGTGCATGTGTGTGCATACATGTATGTGTGTGTGTGTGTGTCCTGAATTACTGCTGTACAGCCAGCTCAGGGCCATGCCTCCTCAAAGTCTTCCCGGCTTCCCCTGGAAGAACCCAAGGATACCATGACACCACAAGGTACAGCCAATGCCTGGTCTGCTGTCCGGCCCCAGTTCTGCCCACAGTGTTGGCAACATGCACCACATGCTGACACCTCCCCAGGGACAGAGCCACTTTGCCTGTGGAATCCCACCCTGAGACTTCTGCCTGTACCACTCTGAGCTGCTTCTTCAGCTTCCCTTCTCCCAACATACCCCAAGGAACCATGATCCAAATTTGTAATCCTAAAAGAGAGCTTTTGGGTGTTCCCAACATTTCACAGAGAGTTTGTGTGAAATCCACATTTCCCTTTCTGCTTGGAATCTCTCTTCATAGGAATCAGCCATAAGGCCATGGAGACTGGCTGGCAGAGAAAATCTACACAAAGTGTTTTTTCTCTGAGCCTTTTCCCCGTCCCCTACCCCCATCTCTGTCACCACATCTCCCTGGAGCTGATCACAGACCCCATCAATAAAGGGCTTTCTTTTCATTGTGAAGTTTTCTGTGAGGTTTGGCAGAAAACTCCAGTCAGTAATCTCAAGGCCAGGCTTCACCACTGGAGGCCTCGAGAGAGCCACTTGGCTTTCCTGAGGGGTATGCCTCAGCCGCCTCATCTAGAGCAGAGCTGTTGTGAGAACCATCCAAGACGATACAGGTAAAATAAAGCTGTGAGTCACCAGCTGCTATAGACCTGTAGGCGTCTTAAAGGCAGAGATCCTGGTGTCTAGCCTAGAGCAAATTAACTTTCCACACCTTGGTTTCTCCATCTATAAAATGAGCTAGTAAGGATCATCTCCTAAAGCCACTTTGAGAAAGAAATATACAGGAGATGACTCATAGTGTATTTGTGACTAGACAACCATCATAAGCCTAGATGCAGTGTGATGGCCATGGTCGTGGTGCTTTTCTATGAGAGAAAGGAAAGAGGATACCCCTGCTGCACACCGACTACAATGCCGTACGGTAACTAGACTGGAATTAGAATCAAAGCCCTCATTTAAAAAAAGATGATATCCCTATCTTGACACCTGAAGGTTTTAGCCTCCTTAGATAAAAGTCCAGCTGGATCTTCACTGATTTGCTGATCTTACCCAAAAGATACAAAATACCAATTAGTACTAGAAATCCTCCAGAGGGAGTTTTCTTGTTACTTAGAAAACATGTGAAGATTTTCTAGTGAAGGAGTTTAATTCATCTATAATATTCCCCAATATCCTAAAACATCATTATATATAATGGCATATGTAATTTGAATGTTTCAAAATCTATTCAAGATATTACAAAAAATTCTATTGCTATAAAAAATACATTTGCAATGTTGGCATATTAGACAGACATACTTTTATAACATCAGTATAATTGTTCAGGGCCAAGTTTAACTCCTTTTTTGTCTGGTATATTTTTGCCCAAGATTTAATCTGGGGATAAATAGTCCAATATAAACACAGCAGAAAAGGCACCACGTGGTAATTTCATATTTTCAGCACATTGTGTCTGGCCATACATTTTTAATATGATAAAATTGGCTTGTTCTGTAATATTTTGATTGGAGATTTATGCATACTGTTGCCACATTCTTTAAACAGATGTGCAGTAAATTTGATGAAAAAAAACACAAATCCCTTCCTCCTGAAACTAGGGCACTTGCTTATTTAAATAATATAAAACAACAGTCACTGTGGATGTTTTAGAAGCACAGGATGTTCTACAAAGTAAAAGGCCTCAAAATGTGCAGTCACGGTTTTATTCCCAATTCACTGCAGATCTCCAAACATTCAACTGACGTACTGCTCTATTTTCTACAGTGGTCACTCCTACCTGTATTGTCTCACGGTCAGGAGCAACACAAAATACCGGGAAACAAGAAGACTGACACTTAGCCAACAAGAGCAGCCCCTTAGAGGACGTTAAATAGACCGTGCCCAGGGCCTCATCAAGGCTGCACAGCACAATGGAGAGGGTCCAGGCTTTGGAATCAGATATCCAGGGTTCTGATCCCAGCCCTAGACCTCCCTGCCTATGGAACTCTGTTCTCCTTCAGTTTCCTCATCTGGCAGATAAAGATAAGACCTACTCTGCATGAAGGCTGTAAGAGTTTGATGAAATCAGCCATATGCCTCCAAGAGTGAATGACACACAATAGATTTTCTGTAAATTATATTCAGTATACTCTATATTTTGTTATTAGGATCACTATCTTGCTAGTACGTATCCTTGATCTAAATGAGCCTCAAGAGAAAGGTGAGAGGATTTTTACAAATCCTGCAAATCCCCACCAGTCACTAGAAAAACAATAACCACCATCACAACACTATGCCTGTTCCTTAATGGCAACACATCTTACATGCAGAACAATTATATTAAAAGCCTCCCCCAAACCCACCATCGTCATGAAATTTTCTTGCAAGATATGGTTGTAAGTGGGCTTTGCACACCATTTAGAACAACCTTCCTAATTCCAGAGACCATACACTCTAAAACACCTAAACCAATTTGCACATTGTGTGATGCTTTTATTCAATGTTCTATCTGTATTAACCCACAACTAATCCCAAACCTCATTTCAATGAGTTGTTTCCAAACTCTTCCCAACTGAGGCTTTTAGTAAATTATTTCCACCAGTATCCAAAGGGACTAATTTGAGTTCTTTCTCCTCTGGTGAAGATGTTAATACTCAAATGCCAAAACACCAAAGGGGGTTTGGATTATCTGCTAAGGATAGATAATTAAGCACAAACTATATTTTAATTTTATACATTACTTAGCCTTAGCAAACTGGAGTTTGAATCTGGAGTCACTCTGTCAATCAAACCCCCCTTTATCTCACACCCCTTCCAGTGACCTTTCCATTTATCTACCTCCTTTATAAGCAAAATTCCAGAGTTCTCTGTCTTTATTATGTTCACTTTCCCCTTCCCTTTCGCTCCCAAATCCACTTCAATCAACCTGCCCCATAAATGCTTCACAGAAAATGCTTTCGTCCTAGTCACAGATGACTTCCATATTGACAAATTCAGTGGTTAAATTTTCTTTTCTTTTTTTTAATAGTATTTTTTCAGTGTTTTTCTTTTCATTTAGAATTTCTTAGGCTGTATTTACACTATGCAAAAGTATAAATAATTCAGTGATTATCTGTGTACCTACCACCCAGCTTAAAAAGCAAAATATTACCAATATTGCTGAATGCCTCCTGTGCCTCCCTCCTGAATCACTTTCTCTTCTCCTACTCTTAAAATAACTACTATCCTGAATTTCTTATGTCTTATTTCCAGGTATTTCTTTATACTTTGACTATGTAAGCACCTCTAAGCAATGTTTGTTCTGCATACTTTAAACTTTGTAAGTGGTATTCAACTGCTCATATTCCTCAACTTTTTTCCTCACTACCGTGTTTATGGGATTCATCCACATGACTCTAGCTCATTCATTTTTCAGCAAAATAAAATTCCACTGTGCAAATATAGCACAGTGTGTTTACTCATTCTCCTGTTGATAGACATTTGGGAATGCTTCCAATATTTTGCTAAAAATAAACAGTGCTTCTGAGAGCACTCTTGTATGTTCTTATATTGACCCCAATAGTCAATTCTCATTGCTCTCCTTACTTGACCTCCTAGCAACATCTGATGCGGAGATGATTCCCTCCTTAAAATGGACTTCTAACAGAACTTGACTTTAACTTGACTTTTAACTTGACACCACATACCTGTTTTCTTCCAACATCATGCCATTTCTCAGTCTCCTTTGTTGGCTCCTCCTCTTTCCAACCTCTAAATGTTGAGGTGCCCCAGGACTGACCGAGGCTTTACCACTCCTCCTTTCTTTCTTTTCACTCTCTAATCTCATCCACTCCTACTGTTTTAAATCCTATTTTTGGATGATGATTCCAAAATGTAGATCATTAGCTCTGTCCTCCTCCATGACCCTCAGGCTTCTTTATTCAACTTCTTATTCAATACCTTGGGATATCTAAATTTACCATATCTAAAACTGATGGATTTCTATCAGTTGTCCCCTCAAAGCTTTTTCCTTCCAGTGTTCTCTCCATTTCATTGAATCAAACCAATCAGTTGTCCCAGGAGAGAAGAGGTTAAGCTCTCTTCTTTTCTTCCTGTACACCATTTCAAATACTTTGAATCCACCCAAAAATCCTATGGGATCCACCATCAAAAAATAAAGCAGTTCTCATCACTGCCACCTCTACCAAACCACCATACTCTCTTACACAGACTATGTAATAGCTGCCGGGTCTGCTTACTTTTACTTGGGTCACCCTGCAAGCCACAAAGCAGCATTAAGAAAAGTAAATAATCTTTAAGTAAATGATATAAATCATATTATATCTTTCCTCTGCTTGGTACTCCCCAGTGACTGCCCATAATCCAAAAGCCCAGCCATAGCCTGTAAAGTTCTAGATGATCTAGCCCCCAATTTCTTAGCTTTCTAACCTCCAACCACTTCCTATGGATCACTAGGCTCCTTTCACCTGGACCTCTTTGCTGTTCTTCAAACATACTTAACATTCAATACCTTAGGTCCTTTGCATTTGCTATTCATTCTGCCTGGTTGCTTTTCCTCCACTGAGCTTGGCATAACTTGGTTTCTTATATCATTCACATCTCTGCTTAAATGACTCCTTCCCTGACCATCTTATGGACTATTTCCCTTCCATTACTCTCTAGTCTCTTATCCACACCACTCTTGTGAATATGGTCTAGATTCTTTTGGAATTCTAAGTGCTCTGACTTTGCATTTCAAGTGTTTGGGAATCAAGGTCAAAGCAGAATTTTTCAGTATTTCTGTCTGACATTTGCATTACTAAGATTCTTCTCATAGGTAAAAAGAAATCTCTGACAAGAGCTTGAAGGAATGCACTGAGGGATACATTTTTACTCTATTTTCAAGCCACTTGCACTACTATTGTCCAATCCAACACCCTAGAATATTGGTGTAGACAAAAACTGCCAAGTCTGTCAGATGGAACTTGCATCAGACTTTCATGGAAACATGATGGAAAATCTGGCGACATAGAGCTTTCTTGGGGGAGCTTTAGGAATAAATTCATTTAATACTGAACAACCATAAGACACAAAGCACCACTATCACTCTATTCAAGAATACAAAAGTGTGAAGCATGGTCTCTACCCATCCCCACATCCCAGAGGCTCATCATGGGGCCAGTGATATACTGTGGAATCTGAGGAGTGACATACTGGGTAGAGGAAGGACAGTGAGCAAGTAACAACGGCCAGCATTTGTTGAGCAATTAGTGTGTGAGGCTCAGAGCTAAATGATCTACATATATTATTTTGGTTCAGCTTAAAAATAATTCTGGGAAGTAGACATTTACTATTACCCCATTGTGCAAGAGAAAAACTGAAGTCTAACATCACACTAGTAGGAAGACCTGAGTCTGTTCCACGGCAAAATCTGAGTTCTTCACCCCTATGCCTACAAAAGCGGGTAAGTTCAAGGTCATCCATTAGGAGTTCTGCCCTCTGAGCTCTCAGGGTGTACCTCAGTCACAGTAGAGCTTGGAGGAGGAGAGAACTAGAATGCATTCCATTCACAAGCATTTATTTAGGGTCAGCATTGTGCCACAAACTGGGGAACTAAAGCTGGACAAATGGAGCCACCACCTGCAGAGAGATCAAAGCTGAGTCTGGAAATGGGCATCATTAAAGGTTGTGGTGGTGGGTCAGATCATCCAGATTAAATCCAGATTAAATATAACTTGAGCCTTACTCAAGTTATATTACCTCTCTATGCTTCAATCTCCTACTCTATAAAATGTTGCCTTGTTCATTCATTCATTTAGCAAATCATTTCCTAATACATATTATTTTTTCTAGCTGTTGGGAGATAGAACTGAGCAAGACCAACAAAATCCAGGCTTTATGGATCCTTCCATCTAGAAAAAGATCAGAGACTACCCAATAGGTTTTAACAAATATAAAAGGATATAATAAGCATTTAATATATGTTATCTATTAATATATTTTCAGCACATTCATTTATTCAACAAATGTTTGTTGGTTGCCTCTAATGTGCCAGGCACTGGTTTAGGCACTGAGGATATAAAAGTGACAAAAACAGATGAAGTCCCTTTCTCCCATGAAGTTTACACTCTAGATGAAGAGACAAAAAATGAACAGATAAATGCACAATATAATGTCCATTGAGAACTATGAAGAAATATAAAACAGAGTAATAAACCAGAGGATGACATGGGCCAGGGGGATTAATAATGTGGGAGAAGAAATAGAACAGGAAAGGCCTCCCTAAAGCAATCTCATTTGAAAACGGACATCTGGGAGGAGAAAAAGACAGACATGCTAATATCTGAAAGGAGAGCACTCCTCTTAGCACCCTCTGAAAGCAGAAAGGCTGAGGTGCTGGAATGTACCGCCCATGTTTAAAGCAATCAGGGAGGTCAGAATGGTTGAAATGCAGGGACAAAGAAGAAGAGAGATTGTCAGAGGCTGTCCATTCATGTAGGGCCAAGTGGAAACATGAGGAGAACCAAGTGACATGGCCTGATGGTTAATTTTATCTGTCAAGTTGGAGGGTGTATTTGGATGATATTAACATCTAAATTAGTGAATGCTGAGTGAGCAGACTGCCCTCCATAATGTGGGTAGGCCTCATCCGGTCAGTTGAAAGCTGAAATAGAACAAAAAGACCAGCATCCACATTTCCAGCAGCATGCCTTCAGATTTCTATCATCTCTCCTGGGTCTCTGGGCTACCGGCCTACAGGCTGGAACTGCACCGTCGACTCTCCTTGGTCTCCAGACTGCAGGCCCACGCTATAGCTTCTGGACTTGCCAGTCTTTATGGGCATGCAAGCCATCCCTTATGATGAATCTCCCTCCATACACAGACACATCCCATTGGTTCTGTTTCTCTGGAGAATCCTAATAAATACGAGAAGCACTAATGGTTGTGAGCAAAGAGTTACACAATTTAATTCATCTTTTGTGTCTATAACTTTTTTTTTAAGATTTTATTTATTTGACAGAGAGAAACACAGCCAGAGAGGGAACACAAGCAGGGGGAGTGAGAGAGGGAGAAGGAGGCTTCCCACCGAGCAGGGAGTCTGATGTGGGGCTTGATACCGGGTCTCCAGGATCATGACCTGAGCCGAAGGCAGTTGCTTAACCAATTGAGCCACCCAGGTGCCCCTCATCTTTCGTGTCTAGCTTCCATGTGGAAGATACACTGTAGTGAAGCAGACATGGAGGCAAGGACACTGGGTCAAACAGAGCTCAGTAATCATGTTGAGAAATGACAGTGGTCTGCACTGTAGTGGTATAGGTGGATGTGGTGGGAAGTAATCGAACTTGGGATACGTTCTGAAGACAGTGTTGACAGGATTTGCTGATGGAATAATTATTATAATCATTGTAGAAATAAATTATGACAGAATGTGGTAAGAACCATAATTAAGGGACACATAAGGTCATGTAGGATCAAAGATTAAGGAGAAATCAGTTCCTCCAGGAAGGTGAAGGTTCCTGGTCAGAGGAACACTGAGATACATTAAAGTGACCTTTGGGTTGAGCTTTGAAGAACAGGTCCCACGTACAAGGTGGGGTAAAAGTACATTCCAGGTTGAGAGAGACATACCCAGAAGCAGGTGGGCAAGAACACACAGGGCATATCCAGGGAAGGTCCAAGTAGCCTCATGAGACCTGAGCAGAGGTCCTAAGGGGAAATGCCTGGAAAGGAATTTGAATGGGAGATTGGGAAGGTAGACAGGGGTGTCAGCAGGCACTTTATCCTACTCTAATCAGGTGATGGTACATGAGAAGATGCATTTGAAGAGGTTGGTAATGGACTTGTCAGGCCTCCCAGACCAACAGAAGAAACTGAAAGGCATCTCCAAGTTCTGCTGAAAGTGGGCAGTGACCCCGAGTAGCTTACACTGCCTAGGTACCAGCAGCAAGACCAGCACTCACTTTCAGAACCAAGTCCACTGCACTAAGGTGCAGACTTACATTCATCGTCTAATGCCAAAGAAAAAGTTATTTCATTCTAAGATGAGAAAAGCAGTTAGGTTATTCATTCCTACAGCTTAAATTTGCCCTCTGCACCTGCTAAACACATTTTTTACAATCTGGCAGCAATCTCTGCCTATTAAGCATCTCTGACCACAGAGAAGTAATATTGATTTATTTTATTTTTACGGCCAGAGGTATTTATTCCTATTTGCACACATGCTTCTTTATCCCAGGTTTAAAAATATCTAGAGTGGTGGTAGATCCTAGAGCTAATGATTCATAACTGGGGACACTTGGAGGAAGGGACACTGAAGGTGAACGGATGCTCATCATGACTTCTTCCTGGAGACAGAGCGAGCATGCTCTGGTCTAGCTAGACAAAGTTGAAAAGGATTCAAACTCAGTACAAAGAGAAGGGTCCATGGATTCCAACCAGTTACCTTATTCCTCTAGATCCACTATATGCCAATTGCTGTGCTCAGAGCTAAGGGTACGGAGATGGAGGTAGGCAAGACCTCTGGCCACAGAGTTTACAGCGGGAGTCAGATGTGCCAGTAAAGCAAACCATGATGACAGAAGATGGGCATTGCTTTAATGGATATGCGAACACTATTAAGGGCAGTGGGAACCCCAAAGAAAGAGCACTCAGATCATCCCAGGGAGGTGAAGAATGGGCTCACTGGAAGGTGACCTGCAACTGAGATGTGAGGAAGGCAGTCACAGGACAGAGAGGGGAAGGGCTTTCTGCACAGAGGCAACCATGATAGAGCAAAGGATGCTTCAAACATAGTCTAATAAGAACATTCCAGCAGTCACTCTGCTCAGTAAAACTTTACCAAGGACAAAAGTTCAGCTGCTCATTTCACACTGGCTACTTTGAAAAGGCATTAGGACAGTAGTTTTGTAAAGAAATACATGGCAAACACTTTATATTTCCAGTTTTAGTCAAAATGTCTCTCTAATTGTCTCAAACTCTGCCAGTGCTGGGTCTGTGGACATCCCTCCTTCTGTGATGCTCTCACTGGGATCATAAATGACTTCAGCAAAGAGCAAAGTAAGACGGGTCTAGGGAAACCAGTGGCTACTCCAGTGATAGAACCACAGAGAGGAGAGAAAGATAAAAAAGAAGGGATAAAAAGAAGCAGAACAGAGGAAAGACAAACAGAGAGGAAGATGGGCCAAGAGAAGGGAAGACCAACTTCATTTAAGAGTTGGGGAAAGGCCTCACCAAAAATTGCAAGAGGTTACTACCCTGGCACAGGACCTAAATCCACTGCGGTGTGGCTCACTCATAGTCTCCAGGGGTCCTCAAGCTTGAGACAAGGGGTGGGAGCTAAGAGCTGGACACAAGAAGATACCTGCTGCTGCCCCAAGGGGCCTCCAGTCTGAAAACTTCCCAAGTATCTTACAAATATCTCAGACCTAAAAAAAACAGAAGGCTCCAAATATAAAAAGAAAGTGTAAGACTGAAATTAAGTGGTCAATTGAATGTCTACAAGGTGTAATACGTCAACTCCATTAATTGCTCAATTTAGTATTCATCAAAAAGTCTTTAGGATAAAGAAGATGTGGTACATATATACAATGGAATACTATGCCC
>PITA01003206.1:48883-143984 GCA_004023965.1 Spilogale gracilis
AGGGTAATCTAGGGAGGGAAATGAAACAACAGAGACTTTGGACACAGAAACAAACTGAGGGACTTGGAGGGAGGGGGGTGGAGGGATGGGAGAGCCTGGTGGTGGGTACTGGGGACACCTAAAGCGTGGAGCACTGGGTGTGGGGAATGGGGAATGAATCTTGGAACACTGGAAAAAAAAATTTTTAGTAACAATAAAATAAAAAGTCATTATATTAGAAAATCATTTAAGAATTCTCATCCCATGAGAATTCTTAAATATGGATGTCATTTCAAAAAATCCCCCATCGTAAATAATTTTAAATTTAATAACACAAAAGAGAGAGAGATAAGTTTGCTGGGTTCTATGGAAACATTTCATATCCTATCATATACTTGAGATGTTTGAGAAGATCTGGGCTGTGGCTTCATGGGTAAAAGGACCCAGGACCTACAAAATCCTCAGAAGAGCCCTAGCTATCCTATAGGGTCCCTCTTGATCCTTTTCTGGGACTTCCTACCAGTGTCTTTCACCAAGACAACAAAAACTATCTGGAACCACTTTTGAGTGATTCAGAATATCCTCTGGTAATAAATAATTCTTACTTGCAGCTATGTTTGATTACACTGTCAGCATAGGCTCAGATTCTTGGAATGTTTTCTGGACTTCCCAATAAGTAACAGAATGTCTTTCTAAGACGTCAGTTTTCCTGAAGGTAGGATTTACTTGAAAAGCAAATAACTTGATGAATGCCTATCACAACGCTTAGCACATAGTTAGTGCTTAATAAATATTTATCTAATCGGCAAAAGCTCCTTCTAGGACTCCACGATGCTTTAAAAAAAACCACCTCCTATGTAGCTTGTGTCTACCACACTGCAGTTTGGGGTGTGCTTTTTCTCTTCTTTGGGCATGAGGGTCTCCTCTGCTTAGTTGTGCACTCCGAGAGGACAGGGACTATACTATATTCGCCATTGGATACTGGGTGTCTAACACAATGCATCCTCAGTGCTCAAAAAGTAGTTGCTGAGCGAATGAAAGGTCATAGGATAGAGAGATAATAAATCTAAAAGGTTAAAGCTAGGTTTTCCCCTAATGGGTCAGCTCGTGCTAATTCCAGTTATGATAATTCCGCCTGCCAGTTTTTGAATGGGTAGTGCGCCACTGCACACCACGTACTTTCCAGGGAAGCCCTGCACATGTATGAAGAGGATAAGGAGACGGAGATTCAGGAAGCAAGTCACCCGCAGTTGTACACCAGGAAGCGGTGAAGATAGCATTTAAACTGGTAATACTGATGTCCTCACAAAAAACAAGTTGTCCTGATTTCCCAGGCCCATTCTGACCATACCCTTCAGGAGGGGGTCACTGCCCACTAACCATGTGGCGAGCACAGACGGGAGTGGAGAACAAGGCAGAAACAAGAGTCAGCACAGTGACCCTTTGAACCACCCCCAGAGAGGGAGGCCACACACTGTGAGGCAGAGGGCACTGGCTGGGGACCAGGAAGCTGGGGCTCGAGGCTCCGCTCGAAGTGGCTGTGTGACCTTGGTCAAGCCTCCTGGATTGACCTTCCTGGATTAGCACAGCCTCCTCTGTTAACGTCCTCTCTGTCTACAGGACCAATCTCACCTCCACTTTTTTTTTGCATCCCAGGGGACATGGCTCTTCTCAACCTAGCCGTCATGTCATGTCTTCCCACAGGGGATGCATTACCTCAGGAACTGCAGGCTTAACCAGTGTAACTGCCAAAACGGCTGTTACACTTCCAGCCTTCCAGCCGTCTGAAAGCCCAGCTAACGGCTTGCCTCAGTTAATAGCAAGCAGGATGGGTTCCTTCGCAGGTTAATTACACATTGAGTGGAGAGCACTTCCTGTCATCAGTTCTAAATTTGCTCCCTTTTAATTTTGTCAAGTGCGGCCTCTTTCTCCTATTAGGGGAAAGGGCAAGAGGGAGCCTGCAATTGGCTTGCTGCTCCCATTCATTACACTTGCCACCTCAGAAAGTGCTCACCCCTTCCCTCTGCTCCTTTCAGAAGGAAATGTGTCATTTTCCTTGGTATGGAAGTCGCCCCGTCCCTTATATCCATCTGTTCTGCCCTTCCGGGGACCTTTTCTATTTCTGCTGTGTCTTATCCGAGATGAGGCGAGCCGCAAAGTGAAGCTGGTAGTGAAGGTGAGGAAAGAGTGCAAATTTACCAGACGGCGTAACAATTCTTCCCCAGTCGTGCTCCGGTTCTTTTTTAATGCCGACTAATGTCTCACTCACCTTTTGACTTACTCTTTTCCTTTAGAAACGAAATCCAATAGCGTATTCAAAATAACTAGTAAATCCATTTTATCCAAAAGGGTGCCGGTAATTTAAGACTCAAACTCGGAAGTTTACATTTCTCTCTCCAGTGGTGCCTGGGAGCTTGGCTACTTTGTTCTTTATCAATACACCATGTCATCTTCCCAGGAAAGGGAGAAGTTTGTTCCTTGAAGTAAAACAGCATACTACTCTCAGGCCCAGGGATCCCAGGTCCAGAAGGCATCTGAGCACTTGGTACAGATTCCCTATATTTGGGTCTGAATGTGGTATTCAGATTCTAGCAGCATCCCCTCATTAGGGCTACCAGGCCCAAAAATTTAATGGGTTGTCCCAAATATGCCATTCTCCTTTTGACTACTTAATATTTCTTGAGCACTCATTATAAGCAGACACCATCATAGGAACTGAAAACACAAGGATGAATAAAACAGATCTAATCATAACAGCTACCAGTTTCTGAGAACTTGTCAGGCATTCTATAAATCACTTCATATGGTATATCATGTCATCTTACCCACAACTATGAGGAGAATACAGCATTCTCATGCTCGTTTTTCATGTCAGGACACTGAGGCTTACAAAGTTAAAGTTTTGTCATAGGTCCCACAGCCAGAAAGCCGGGGAGCCAAGAGTCAAAGAAGTCAAGAAGGTGTGGCATCAGATCGTTGTCCTGCCTTGGCAGGCTCAGCCGGCTACCTGGCAGCCCACCAGAGCCTTCCGTTAAACCCAGGCTGGAAGCTTTCCTCTCACTATGCAATACCGACTTTTTCTTCCAGTTCTCATCACTCCACCATGTCTCAGCCCATCAAGGGTTTTTTGGCTATACCTAAGTCCTACATTAACATGAGCCCTGCATTATACCCAAGCAGAGGTTTTCAGGCTTCATAAATGACACCAATAGTTCTGAGGCTTGGGGTTCTGGATTCAAAACCCCACCCTAGCCTAACCGACAATGCTATTCCCAAATAAGATGCCAGAACCCAAAGCAGGGAGTGTCAGGAAGTTCCTGAAAGAGGGTGCTCACCAGCCCTGCTCCTGGAAGGAGCTTCTGCTGGGCTGCTTGAGGCAGGTGAGAGAAAAGCAAGGTTCATATGTGCACATCCAGGTTCTGGATGATGGTGAAAACAGGTAACATCCAGCAAACATTCACTACAGACCAGGCACTGTGCCCACATTACCTCATTTAAGACCCACAACTGCCCTATGAAATAAGTACTATTACCCTCTTTAACAGAAAAGGCTGAGACACAGCAAGGTTAATTAACTTGCCAAAGGTTGCGCAGCCAGGCAGGATTCAAATCTGGGCTGTCTGATTCCAAAAGAGGAATTTAGAGGGAAAGTTTCAATGATGCTTAAAGAAAAAGAAACCCAGAGATAAGCATGGAG
Source organism: Spilogale gracilis (assembly GCA_004023965.1). Lineage (NCBI taxonomy): Eukaryota > Metazoa > Chordata > Mammalia > Carnivora > Mephitidae > Spilogale > Spilogale gracilis. The sequence continues at coordinate 52,560 of PITA01003206.1, forward strand.
GTCAGTGGCCCATCGACACAACGCTCTTGGCTCTCCTATCAGAACCAGCATACGATTATTCTCTCCTGAGCTCAGGACAGCCATGTGACTGGAATCCAGGAGGGAGCAGAAAGAGAAGCCTCTGCCCTTCTCCAGTAGCTGTCTGCTTAAAGCTGTGGCTGTTTATTACTGACTTCTCCTGATCTAATGGGAGTTGAAATTTCCATTAATTAAGAATATAAATAAATAAATGGGTAGAAAAGAAAGCGAGATGGTGGCATGGTGCCCAGAAGGCTCCGGTGAAAGCAGTCAGTTCACGCTTCATTAGCATCTTTGCTTCCTCTCCAAACCTGCTAGCACAGCCTTTCTCTGAGACATATTCAGGGAACTCCGGTTTGGAGGGGATGCTTGGGTTTCAGCTTCAGAGCTCCTGTGCATTTCTCATTGGCCTTTCATGGTCCTTAAAGACCAGCCTGCCCCAAACCCAGGTTACCTCCTCTGCTCAGTCTCCCTCCTTCGCACAGTACCTTCAAAAAGAAAGCCATTTCTGCAGGTCCCCCCATGGGAGCCTCAATGCAGTCACAATGCAACGCTGTGATGGTGACTCCACTGGTCACTAACACTTTCTTGGTCAAGATTTCCCCAAAGCTAGGTTTTTATGCTCCTCAGGTCAAATCTCTTCTCACCAACTTGGGTGGAGACAGCATTGCTAGAAGTGAGCATTTTATCAGCAGGCGGTTTTATCTGCTGTCAACCAGAAGTGAGAGGTAGAAGGGAGAAATGAAGAAGGTGGGACAATGGTGGGAAGTCCATCCCTCCAGCAAGCATGCCCGGCTCACTTGCTTACCCTAGACTTTAGGTCAGTTACAAAGTGGTGAGAGCAAGTTTTCTGCCCTCCCCGTGCAGCCACTGCAGGGAGAAGACTCAATAAGACAGCAGGCAGCATTTAACAAGGACAAAACTGCATGCTGTAGACTTCATACAATGAAGTTGGGAGAGACGATGGGGGTGGCAGAGGTAGGAAGACGCTCTAGAATGTCTACATGGCAGAGGCATGGAAGGAGGACCTAGGCTTGACTTGCTTCCCAGCTGCCTTTCCAGCACCAGTGCACTTCTGTCCTTTGCTACAGCACAGAAGGAGCTAATGGAAAGGAGGGTGATGTTAGCACCTCCCAAAAAGTTACTCTGTGGTGCTGCTACTCTCACTGAGGGCTGTACCATTCTGGAAGCTTGTTCGTGCTCGGCCAAGAAAGGATGGTAGACATCCGATTCTGCTTCCTCATGAAAAATAGGTTAGCGGCTAAAATGGGTGAGTGGAGCTGGAATCAAGGGTGCATTTTTTCCGAAGTAGAGTCAGAGAACTCAGTCACATGTCAAAAAATGCAACTGGACTGCTGTCTTACACCATCCACAAAAATTAACTCAAATAAAAATGCAGCCTACTACTGAGAGAAAGTATTTATAAATCATATATCTGATGAGGGGCTCATATCAAAATTATACAAAAAACTCATACAACTCAATAGCAAATAAACAATCTGACTAGAAAAGGGGGCAGAGGATCTGAAGAGATATTTTTCCAAAGATGACATACATATGGGCCAGCAGGTACAGGAGAAGATGCTCAACATCACTCATCATCAAGGAAATGTGAATCAAATCCACCAGGAGACATTACTTCACACCCATTAGAATGGCTATTATCAAAAAGACAAAAAATAACAATTTTCAGTGAAGACGTGAAGAAAAGTGAGCCCCTGTGTACTGCTGGTTCGAATATAAATTGGTCCAGCCACTACTGGGAAATAGTATGGAGGTTCCTTAAAAAACTAAAAATAAAACTACTATGTGGGGCCCCTCGGTGGCTCAGTCAGTTAAGCGTCTGCCTTCACTTAGGTTATGATCTGAGTCCTGGGATCAAGCCCCACATCAGGAGTCTGCTTCTCCTTCTGTCCCTCCCCATTGTAAGTGTGCTCAAGTTAATTTTTTTTTTTAATTCAAAAAGATATATGCACTCCCAATATATGCAGCATTATTTACAATAGCCAAAGTGTCCACCACAGATGAACAGATAAAGAAAACATGGCATATATACGCAATGGAATTCAGCCATAAAAAAAGAATGAAATCTTGCCATTTACAACAACATGGATGGACCTTAAGGGCACTACACTAAGTGAAGTCATACAGAGAAAGACAAATATCATATGACAGAACCTTAAACAAAACAAAAAACAAGCTCATAGATACAGAGAACAGACTGGTGTTTGCCAAAGAAGGGGGAGAAATGGGTGAAGTGGGTCAAAAGGTACAAACTTCCAGTTATAAAATATGTAAGTCATAGGGGCGCAACACACAGCACAACTATAGTTAATAACGCTATAACGCACACCTGAAAGTTGCTAAAAGATTAGGTCTTAACACGTTCTCATCACGTGAGGGATCAATCCCAAATCCGAGAGTGACTTACCCACAGCCCTGCCTTGGTAACAAGGAAACAGTGAATCCAAAGCGTTCAGGGAGTGTCTCATCTCGCCTGTGTGTCTTATCCCCATGGCCATTCGTAGCCAGTTTCAGATCCCATTCCTCATTAACAAAAACTGTTAAAAAAAAGGAGTAAACAATTTAGGTGATACAAATAAACTTTAACACTTCGGAAGGGAAGTCTCCTTTAAGAGAACTGTAAAATTGGGGCTGGGAGGAAAAGAAGTTTTTACAGGATAAAAGATTAAAAAGGAGAGACAAATAGGCATACTAAAAAAAATACCTGATTGGCTGGGGCCACAAAGTCAACCTTGTTTGGGGTGAGAAGCCTCAGAGTTGCCTTGGCATTTGGGGGCTGACTGCTGGATACACAGTGTTTCCGGTCAAGGAGAGCATTTACAGGGACAAGGAAGTTATGAAACCCCTGTCTGCTGAGGTGGCACCCTGGGCAGGAGCGGCTCCATCTTGGAACGGAAATTTATCTCAACAGACCCCAACCTTGTTCTTATCCCTGGCCTCCATACTTTGCTTAGCTTCCCTATTTTCTCCTAAAAAGTAAGGCTAAGGCAGCAGCTGCTGGTCCACTGGACCTGTCTCTGGCTTCTCTAGTTTGGACGGCACGGACCCAGGGATGCCCCTTCTTCCCGCTTCCCACCAGCTTCCAAACTTTTCCAGGCGCAGCCCCCGAACCACCTTCTCCGGGGTCCTCTGGCCCCGCGAGCAGCCAGCAGAGCATCCTGAGCTTCCCCATCGTCGCCACGGACCACGAGCCCTGCGGGCCTCGCACCCACCTGTCTCGGGGCTTCCACCTGACGGCGGCGACGAGGTGGCTCCCGAGGGCGTGGGTCACACGACGCAGCTCCGGAGACCGCGCCGTTCCGGAGCAGAACCGAACCCGACCCTCTTGAGCCGCGGGCCCGGGGCCGCGGACTTCCGGAAGGTCACTTCCGGCACGAGCAGGTGCTGCTCATCAGGAAGATGCCCTGCAGTTGACTCGCTCTGCAGCTTGTTCTCCTCCGGAGGCCCACCCTCCCGCACAACTAGGAGCCCAGGAGCCCAGTAGCATCTGAGAGCCCCCGCTGACCTCTCCCCCGGAGCCAGGGCTTCTGCCCGATCCTCTCCCTGCCCCAATGGCAGCGGAGTGACCACCCTGCACCCTCTCCCAAGTAGTGGGCCAAATGGAAACAATCGAGTTTTTGGCAGGGATTAAAAAAAAAAAAAAAGTAACATTTCCTGCAGTCGGCCTGCTTCATAGGTTAGCCTCATCAAAAGAGGTTCACAGTGTAATTATTATATAAATATTGGCCTATTTGGATTCTTAGAGGTTAGGGTTCAACTTCAGAGTCATTAATTTAGTAATTTGGGGGGACGTTGGATGTGAATAAGGACAGGGACACATTTTAGGGCCTTAGAAAGAGCTCATCCAGCATTTCTAGCTTTCTTCCAAATTAAAGTGCAAATCATGTCCTGTTTCATTTCTTCTGCCTCTCAGTCTCTGCATAGTCCCTTAGAGTTTCCAGAGAATAAGCTCACCCACCTTGTTTAAATGAGAAAGGAGCTGCTATTCTTAGCAAGGGAGATTCACTTGTGTTGCTCTAACAACCTGCCTTTCTATCCTTTCCCCTGAGAGAGCTTGTCTTTCTCTAATGCAAGGGTTCTCAGCCCAGTTACAATTAGAATCACCTGGGGGTGCTCTTTAAAAAATACCAACGCCCAGACCCTACCTCTGGGGTGATTCTGATTTAATTCTCTGCAGAATGTTTCTAATATTCAGCCAGGTTGAGGATAATTGCTGTAGTGGATGAAATAAATGTATCATCCATTTTCCTACCCTCATCAAACAAAGGGCTTTCCCCTCCTCTTATCGGGTGAGAGTCTGGTTCTACTCATGATTTGCTTAGCTTTGGATGATTGAGTTTTATTATTATTATTATTATTATTATTATTATTAGTTTTCGGGATGGTTTTTAGTGACTTAGAGAATTAAGATCTTTGTCTTTTGGAGAACCGTCAGGATATTATATGAACAAACTCACCCCTCCTTTGGGCAAAATGAAAGAGGGAAAAATATTTTTAAAATAAGACTCTGTGATGGGCATTAAGGAGGCACATGATGTGACACTGGGTGTTATGCCCAACTGATAAATTGTGGAACACTACACCTAAGACTAATGATGCACACTATAAGTTGGCTAACTGAATTTAAATAATAATAATAATAAGAAGAAGAAGAAGAAGAAGAAGAAAGACTCCATGAGACTTTCGATTCAGTATAACACTTTGACAGATGTTAGGATCACTTAGTCCTGTATTTCTCAACTATAGGCTGCCTCAGAATCACCTGTGCCCTGCTCAATGCCTCATTTTATTCCAAATACCAGGTCCCATCCACAGATATTCTGATTCCGTAAATCTGAAGTAGGGACCAGGAATCTGAAGCTAAGGAATGTTCCCCAGAATATTCTGATACATAGCTAATCTGGGGAAGCACTTATTTTGACAACTTCTCTCTTGCATTAATTGATGTGAATGCTTTAGTTTCTATTGTAGTGTCCTTCAACCATCCTCTTTCCAAATGGTATCCAAACTTTGAACTGTTAATGCCTCATCCCTAGCACCCCTCTTAATCGTATATGTAGCATGTCTTGTTTACAGTTAGAGAAAATTTGTGTTGAAGATTCTGAGAAAAATTTAGGGTTAGTGTTAGGGTTGAATTAGGATCACAGAACTCCCTTTGGAAATAACACCAGACAGGTATACTGCAGTAAGAACAAACTTGAATCAGGAATAAAGTGGAAGGGGATTTTTGAATAAGAACTTGGCCCTCAGGCGCCTGGGTGGCTCAGTGGGTTAAAGCCTCTGCCTTCAGCTCCCGTCATGATCTCAGGGTCCTGGGATCAAGGCCTGCATTGACTCTCTGCTCAGCAGGGAGCCTGCTTCCTCCTCTCTCTCTGCCTGCCTCTCCGCCTGCCTGTGATCAATCTCTCTCTCTCTCTCTCTCTCTCTCTTTCTCTCTCTTTCTCTCTCTCTTTCAAATAAATAAATAAAATCTTTAAAAAAAAAAAAAAGAACTTGGCCCTCTCCCTGTTGAAAGACCATGAAAGAGTCCCTTTCCTGGGTGTTGATAAGGATCGATCCCTTTTCCCCAACACGATGTGTACTCTTCAATGCAAAGGAAATGAAACAGGAGACTTGAAAGAGAAAGCCAGAGGAAGGCTAAGGTAGAAGGGAGTATGGGAAAAGAGGGAAAAGAATCCTGTAAGGTACTAAGGTACAGTAATGAGAAGCGTCCAAGTAGAGTTTGACAATGGGTGAGAAAAAAACTCAAAGAGAGAGAGAAGTCTGAATATGCCACATACTTCAACCCCAGACACTCTGACTCCAAATTTTCAGGATGTCCACAGATCACTCCCATCTTCAAACACACCAAACCTGATGCGGCACCATTTTTCCACAGGGCAATATCTACCATATAGATGTGAAATGGGGCTCCAGCTTTTCCACAGTACTTCTTTATATCAAATTATAACATCTCTATATTGCTTTCTGCCTGCAGAAATCTTGGGAAAGTGGAAGGGAGCCAGCCTGCAGGTGGAGTAACACAAATACTAGTTGAAGTTGAGATCCAGAGAGGCAGTGCTTTGGGCATAAGTCATCAAATCTCTTTGACTTTCTCTTTTTAAAAAATCACTGAGCACTTGTTAGGTATCCTGCATTAACCCACACATGATCTCATTTCATCCTCAGTAGGGCCCTAAGAAGCAGAATTACATTTTATAGAGAAGAAAACCGAAACTTCAGGAAGTAGCATGAAGCATGACTGATCCAAAGAAGCAGAGCCAAGTTCAAACCCAGATTTTCCTTTACCAAGAATGGTGCTCTTTCCACTGTCCCTCAGCTGCTTTTAGATTTAAGCTCCAGGTTTTGATCCAGTAGAACTATAGTGTCTTTTTTTTCCTATTAACTGCTACATTTGGAATATGAAAAAGCTGGTCATGGTAGGGGAATTAGTAAAATTGAGGAGACAAATGCATCAGAGGGCATCCCTTTGTTACTTTCTGGTCTTTTCCCCAAATTTTCCTCACTCTGTTGATTTACTCACAATTGTCCCTCCCCCTTATCTCCATCTTAACATTCATAACAGTTCTCCAGAATTCTTCCCATCCAGCTATGTTCAGGGTCATCTGTAAATAGAAGAACAGTTATTATAGCTGTCATTTAGTTATTTTATTTTTTAGCCATTATTTATTTTTAGGGGGTGCTTACCATGTCAAGAAACTAAACTAAGCACTTCATAGATTCATCTCACTTAATCCATACAATAAACTCTTGTGACCAGTTCAGTTAGTATCCCAATTTTACTCATGAGAAAACTAAGGCATAGGATTCATGTAACTTACCCAAGATCTCATAGCCATTGAATGGTTACTCCAGATTCAGACTTTTGTCAGACTACAGAGTTCACATGACTCAACCAATATAGATGAGTCAAGAGAAACATGAAGCTCTCAGGCCAAATCATTCAGAAAAAACATAAAACTCACACCAGAATTTCATAAATGGAATGCGCATGATATTAAAATGTTAAGCAATAATTTGAATCCTAAAGTTAATAGGAATGACGAAAGACTCCAAAAAGCCAAAACAATCTTGAGAAAGAAGAACAAAGCTAGAGACATCATGTTCCCTACTTTCAAACTATATTACAAAGCATAATAATAAAAACAATATGATATTGGCCTAAAAACAAACATACAGATTAATGGAACAGATTAAGGAGCCCAGAAATAAACCCATGCATATGGTCAATTAACTTATGACAAAGTAAATAAGAATATACAATAGGAAAAGGACAGTACCTTCAATAAGTGTTGTTGGGAAAACTGGACAGACATGCAAAAGAGTGAACCTGGATCACTTTCTTATATCCTGCACAAAAAATAAATCAAAATATATTAAAGACATGACCATAAGACCTGAAACCATAAAATTCTTACCAGAGAATATAAGTAGCACGCTACATGACATCAGTCTTGACAGCAATGATTTTCTGGACTTGATACCGAAAGAAAAGACAGCAAAAACAAAAATAAGCAAGTAGGATTACATCAAACTAAAAAGCTTCTACATGGTCAAAGAAACCTTCAACAAAGTGAAAAATCAACCTATGAGTGGGAAAAAATATCTGCAAATCATATATCTGATGAAGGATTAATATCCAAATTATAAAGAACTCATACAACTCAATAGCAAATAAGCAATCTGATTTTTTAAAAAGGACAGAGGATCTGAAGAGACATATTCCCAAAGAAGACCTATATACCAGCCAATAGGTACACGAGAAGATGCTCAACATCACTTATCACTGGGGAAATTCAAATCCACAAGGAGATACCGCCATTAGAATAGCTATTATCAAAAAGACAAGAAATAACAATTTTGGGTGAAGATATGGAGAACAAGGAACATTTGTGCACTGTTGTTTGGAATGTAAATTGGTGAACCACTATGGGAAACAATTCCACTTCTGGGTATTTATCTGAAGAAAATGAAAACACCCACATGTTCCTTGCATTATTTACAATAGCCAAATTATGGAAACAACCTAAGTGTCCATCAATATGTAAATAGATAAAGAAGTGTGATATGTACAAAAAAAATGAAATATTCAGCTATAAAAAAGAAAGAAATCCTGTCATTTATGACAACATGGATAACAAATACTATATGGTTTACATACATGTGGAAACTTAAAAACAAGAAGAAGAAGAACTCTTAGAACAGACTGGTTTTTGCCAGAAGCAGTGAAGTGTGGGGGGCAGATAGATCAGGGATTCAAAATAAACTTCCAGTTAAAAAATAAGTTTTGGAAATATAATACATAGCATCATGACTATAGCTAATTATACTGAACTATGTATTTTGAAAGTTTCTAAGAGAGTAAAATTTCTCATTATAAGAAAAAAGAATTTGTAACTATGTATGGTGACAGATATTAACTAGGCTTATTTTAGCAACAAAAATTCAATTAAAAAGCAGCTAATAAATGTAGAGAATGGAATGAGAGATTTCTTTCTTTTTTCTTTTTTTTTTTTGACAGAGAGATCACAAGTAGGCAGAGAAGCCAGGCAGAGAGATCACAAGTAGGCAGAGAAGCAGGCAAAGAGAGAGGAGGAAGCAGGCTCTCTGCTGAGCAGAAAGCCCAATGTGGGCTTCTATCCCAGGACCTTAAGATTATGACCTGAGCTGAAGGCAGAGGCTTTAACCCGCTGAGCCATCCAGGCGCCCAAGAGATTACTTTCTTTAAAAAAAAAAAAAAAAGGTTTTGGGGGCGCCTGGTGGCTCAGTCATTAAGCATCTGCCTTTGGATCAGGTCATGATCCCAGGGTCCTGGGATGGAGCCCCAAATCAGGCTCCCTGCTGAGGCTCCTTCTCCCACTTCTCCTGCTTGTGTTCCCTCTCTCGCTATCTCTTTCTGTGTCAAATAAATTTTTAAAAAATGTTTTTGTTTGTTTGTTTGGTTGTTGTTGTTTTTTTTTTCCGAAACAGAGAGAGAGAGAGAGAGAGAGAGAGAGAGGGTTTACACAGGCAGGGGCAGAGGGAGAAGGAGAGAATCTCAAGCAGACTCCCCACTGAGCACAGAGCCCAACATGGGCCTGGATCTCACTACTCTGAGATCATGACCTGAGCCAAAATCAAGAGTTGGATGCTTAACCAGCTGAGCCTTAACCAGAATCTCCTAGAATGAGAGATTTCTAATGCTGTTCCAGAACAGATAAGAACTAAGAATTTTCCAAAATGGGTAATACAAGAATCACCAAGTCAAGACTGTCCTCTGACTGCTAAGCAAGAAAAATAAAGATAAATCCATATCCAACACAAGTAAGCCTGCAGAACATCAAGGAGAAAAGAGAGAAAAATACCTCAAAGCTACCAGAAGAAAAAACAGATTGCATACAAAGGAATGACATTTGGAATGACAGAAGACTTACCCAAGCAACGAAGAGGATAGATGACAATGGGATTATGTCTTTGAAAAGCTGAAGAAAAAAATGTCAGCCTAGAATTACAGCCCCAGATAAAAGACTGCTCAAGAGTGGGAACAAAACAAAAACAAATTTTAGTCACAACAAGGTAAAAAATATATCATCTAAATCTCTTTACTAAAAGATACACAAAAGGATGTACTTCAACAAAAAGAGAAAGGAATACAAAAAAGAGTCATGGCAACACAGGAAACTAAAAATGAGAATAGAAAATAAGTCAATAAATTTAATTAACCATTAGCCATAAATATTGATAACATTTTTCTGTTTAAAATTAAAAACAGGTAAAGCCACATTTTAGACAACAATAATGGAATGGGGGTATGAGAGGTGTCCCCATTGGAAAAAGGGCACTAGGCCCATATTATGTTCAAAAAAAAAGAAAAAATTACTTAGCAACTTGAAATTATTTATAAACACTTTTTGTCAATTATATATTTTCTAAAAGGTAGGGGAAGATACCAATAAAAGAGCAGTACCACAGTCTTTATCTTCCAAGCCAACAAAAACAATGTAAGAGGTTAATGGTGGAAATATAGAAAATTGATCAATCCACAGAAGGCAAGAAGGGGAAAAATATAAGAAGGGGAAGGTGATAAAAATACAAAATAAAAATATTAAAATAAGTCCAAATATATCACTGTATATGTATACAGATTAAATTTTCAAAGATACCTCAAAGAAGAGCATATTGGAATTTGTTTTAAATATAACTACAACTATAAATAATATTTCTTAAAACAGACATACCTAAAGCAAAAGACCTAGAAATTTTAAAATAAAGAGTATATCACTTATTGATATCTAGGTGAAGTCCAAAATGACCAAAATTCTCACTTCTTGGTAATATATCACAGACCAGTGTGTTCCAAACTGCACTCTGTGGCCTATTACTTGGTCATGGAATCATTTTTGTAAGACACACATACACATGTGTGCATGTGCACACATATGCACATGCAGACACACACATGTGCACACGCGGAATAGGAAAAGGAATAAATAGAAAGGCTAGCATACGACAACAGGATAGATATCAATGTATAAATCACAATGTTTCATGGATATAAGGATGTATTGTTTCATAAAACTTTGACTTGTAGTGTGTGTGTATATATGATCATGCAAACCTGCATGTTACTACATTGCAACATAAAATGCAGCTCTTCTTTCATTTTAAGTTTGAGAAACCCTAACCTAGAGAAATTGTTGCAAGTGTATGCCAGAAAACATATATAGGGAAGTTTACTGCAATATTATTTGTAATCAGGAAAAACTGGAAATAGCTTGAAAGTTCATCAGCAGGAGAATAGATATATTGAGGTAAACATGCGTACAAAAAATAAAATAAAACTGATTATGTCAACATGGATAAATCATGTCAACATGGATAAATCTCAAAAACAAAATATTGCAAGAATAAAGAAAGCTGCAGACATACACAATATGTTAAAATTTACACAAAGCTTGGGATCAAGCAATACTTTGTACTGCTATTAATGCACACATACAGTATGTAGAATAATGGTATAAAAACCTGTAAGGGGAGATAAATACCAAATTCAGGAGAGTAGTTAAATCTTGGGAATGAGGTGGGAGCAGGTAGTGGAGGTAGGGGGGATTACATAAGAGGCTTCAACTATATCCATAACATTAAGCACAAAATGGAAGCAAATATAGGAGAAATGTTAAAATTTGATTAAGACTGGAAGGATATCTGAGTGTTAACAATTTACCCATATTTTTCTCTATAATTGAAAAATTTTACAGCCAAATATTATAAAGTTTACGAAATCTGTGATTTTAGTCTCTGAGCTGATCCCAGGGTCTGGCATGAGCTTCTACCCTCTCAAACCTCACATCTGGCCCATCAATATTCCAAATATTGACCCACAATCTTACTCCTAAGCATGCAGACATAGTTAGCTTTTCCATGATCACATGAAGCAAAAGAAAATTCTCTGCACTGAGTGTGAACCTCACACATTTATTGTCACTGCAGCAGAAGGAGAGTTAGAACTCAGCTCTATGTACAGAAAAACAGGCTGCTACATTAACCCTAAGTGCAACACAGGTCCCATTGTGCATCTGATGAGCGGAAGATGACTGTATCACTGTACTCCACCTAATGAACATTTCAATCTTCTAATAAACACCCTAATAAAGAAAAATGGAGACTTAACTCACTTTTATTATTCCAACTGACATGTCACAAGGTCTTAATTGGGCTGAAAACGGCTTCCAATAATAATACTCTCCTTAATTGATTCATTAAAGGGGCCCCTACTGAGACAGAAGTGCTAGTTCCAGGAAAAGGAATGAAATAGAGCCCCAATTTCCTACTGAGCGGCTATGATCCCTCTGCCATCAACTCCCCAGGCCACTGAGAGGAAGTTAAGAGTGTCCAATGCCTGGAATCATTCTTCTAGTCCCAGAGGAGGTACACACTCACCACTCCCTAGGTGAGGTAACAAGAGAAAGCAATGGAATCTATGGAATTCTTACTATCAGATGAATTGGCAAATTACAAAACCAGGTAATGGTAACTACACCCACCACGGTGAAAATTGACTAATATATAGAATTGTCAAATCACTATGCCATACACCTGAAACTAATATAATGTTGTATGCCAACTGCAATAATAAAAAAAAAATTTTAATTAAAAAAACAGGGGGGGGGATGCATTAATAGCAAGAGATTAAAGCTTTCTATAAGATTGAACCAAAAATTACCATAGCCTGGCATGGCTTGGCAGGAGAGGAGAGACAGGTGTAGAAGAACAAACACATGAGAATTAAAAAAGAAAATGGTCTGTTTGCAAGAGAGGGTGGTTTTGGTCATATTATACAGATAAGATATTCTAGGCATTAAAGGCATGGGATTTGAAGTCAGGTAGACTTGGGGGTATGTCCATTCTTCCTTCCACTTACAAGCTCTGTCACCCTGGATGGGTTACCAAGCTCATCTACATCCCAGTTTCCTCAGCTATAAAACAGGAATGATTAACTAATAATCTACCCCAACAGCCAGAGTAAGCATATCATAATATTCTTTTGCTCACAGTCTCCAATGGGTCCTCATTGCATTCCCACAATATCTGTGCCCTCCATCACCTCTCCCATGCTAGCTCCTACTCTCCTCCCCCATTCACTTCCTAGTGCTCTGCGCTCCACCTAGTGCTCTGCGCTCCCTAGTGCTCTGCGCTCCACCCTAGTGCTCTGCGCCCCACCCACCCACGCACCCCTGTTCCTTGAAAGTACCCAGCAAGCTCTCATCTCTGGCCTTTGCTAGTGGTGTCTTCCCCTCTAGCTCTCTGTACTGCTCATTCTTTCACTTATGTCAAATCTTTGATCCAACATGACCATTCTATTGAAAATTGAAAACTGTCCCTCCGCTTATTCCAATACCACTTTCTCTGCTCTACTTTTTTTTTGCATAGCACCTTCTAGCAAACCAAACTCATTTGTTATGTCTATTGTTTATTCTCTCCTGCTGTTCTGTTCACTGATCTATCCCAAATGCCTAAAACACTAAAGAGCATATAGCAGGTGCTTAATTTTTGTTACATGAAAACCTCAAAAGATTATTTTGACGACTGAATTAGATAATGCATGCAAAGCACTTAGCTCTATGCAAGTATAGAGAAGCATTCAGTAAATATTATCTCTCATTACCGTAGTGGTTACTATTATTGTGATTATTCTTATTTCCCAGTCAACAGGAGGGATATTATTAACTAATCACATCATGGTTCTTTCAGCCATTGGTTCCTGGAGATGGAAGTCCCAGATTTAATTAAGTAGAGTTTTCTGACACCATTTTGTTACATATGCCATCTTGTTACATATACATCACTGACCAGGTCCACTGGCCAAGGATTAACGACGTCGGGTCACCCGTAGATACCACCCCATCCCATCCACAGTCTGCCAACAGACATAGGGCTGAGGGCAGCTGCTAAGTCAAAGTACATCTAGGAACTCCTGTCCTTTTAGGACTCTACTCCATATAAATACCAACTTGACAGCACCTACGTTACAGCAGGAGGGTAGAAAAGGTTTTATTTTACACCTAGCAAAGGGTAAGAAAGGAAACAGAGAAAGGGATTATCCCACTGGTTTGCTAAGTCCCCAGAATTTATACGTCTGCCACACTTTCTGAGGCATTTGTGCTTCTGTCCAAGAAAAGAAGAAAACAGTAACCATCTGCCTACCTCATAACCTCCTAGGCATTAATGAGATACTTTGTTCTTTGTCAAACACTTAAGAGGTTCCATGATAAAATGCTGTCCTGGAAAAATGAATGGAATGGACCCATTAGCTCAAAGTTCAACTGCATCTTCTGTTTCCTGAACATGAAGGAAGATAGAAACTGCCTAGTCAATGAGCCGTTCGGCACTCAAGAGCCAAAGCTCGCTCTCCAGTTCTGAACTGATAAACCATGTGACAAGTACACAGCAGCCCAGAAGCCAAATGTAGGTTTCCCTGTGTCTTCTTTCCCATAAAGCCCAGCTTCCTTTGTGTGCAGCAGATGGCACCTGCTCACGGAAACACAGTCGGTGCGTGTTAGCATGCTGATGGAGAAAACAGCTTGGCCATCTACAACAGGGACAACAGAGGTAGGGACAGGGAAACAGTTCAACTGCATAAGCACCTGAACAAAAACACCCTGTATTCAAATTCTGAATCCATCAATTAGCATCTGTGTGACTTCCCCGCAAATTACTTGACCTCTCTGAGCTTCAGTTTCCCCATTCGTCAAATGTAATGATGTTAGCAAACTCATAAGTTTGTGGAGGACTAAATGATCCATTAACATTAAGTCTGGAGGATAGTAAGTGCTCAGTAAGTATTACCCTTCCTGTGGAAGGCAGAGGGTCTTCAAGGAACAAAAAGCTTATGCCAATCATCTATTTGTTCAACAAATATTTATTGAATATTTACAAGTTCAGTCAAATATATATTGAATGCCTACTGGCTCCAAGTCCTGTCTAGCTCCCAAAGACATAGCAGTGAGCAAAGCAGACAAGATACTCTGATCTCACAGAGCCTACAGCCCATTGGATAATAATGACCAACACATAAGAGGTACTTACTATGTGCCAGGCAGTGTTCTAAGTGCTTTAGCTGTATGAACTTATTTAATACTTAAAACCACCCTATGAAGTACATTAACCCTTATTATCTCCATATGACAGAAGAAGCACATATCTGTGAATAAATTGCCCAAGGTCATAAGACCACTAAGCATCAAACTCAGGGTTTGAAGCCAATTAGACTGACTCTAGAGTCATTCTCTTAAGCATTATATATACTACCTTCTTGCAACTATTAGACAGTGAGCTCTTTGTAGGTAGAAAACACATCCCATTCATTTTTGTATCCCCAGTGAAGCACCTGGCTTGTGAGAATGTTCAGTAAATGCTCACTGCAGGAATGAAGAACGGTTCTTCTTTGAGGCACTAGAGACACTCTTTTTGCCAGTCTCATGACATCTCTCTATAAACCTTGAATATATAATGAAAATATACTATTCTTCCTCTGCATAAGAACATTATTGATCTTCTGTCCATAGCCTATTTAATGTAAGGCTGTTTTTCCCGAAATGGTGATGAATTTTCCTTGAACTACCTACATGCGTTTGAGAGGGGTCTGGCAGGGATTGAGCTGTATTTTAAAAGTCCAGAAAATGTGTTGCCAACAGGACAGAATACATAACATTTCTCCTTTATTTTGGAAACTAGTTAAATACCCCAACTACATTCAACACATCTCACTCAAGGCCTGAGATCTCCCACTCAAACACCTCTAAATCTTCACTCTTCTCAGGACTATTTATGAACATACTAGTTGAAATCTGAGTGGGCCACAACTGAGGAAGATGACAGAAGCTACTACTACTACATTGCGGGGGATAGAGGAAGAAGAAAGAGGAGCTCCCCAGGGATGAAGATTGATAGTTCAATAGAGCTAGCTAATCTACACTGAATACGGCCAGTACCTGATCAGTAGTAATTACAATAATTATCATATTATATTAATTGAATTGATTCACTGTTATATATTATATTAAATGCTTATGATTTATACAAATTATACTACTAATATAGTACCGTAGTAGTACTAGTAGTAGTAGTAGTAGTAGTAGTAGTAGTAGTAGTAGTAGTACAAGTGCCACTTATGCAGAAAGTCTGCTAGATTCCTTCTTTTTTTATACTATCTCACTTAATCCCTTCAGTAGCCATCACTAGTAGCAGTATAATCTCTACAAAGGGACAAAGTAAGTTCCTTGAACAAAGGACAGTGGTTTAAATATGATAGTTTTCCCATATTGTGTAAAAATCTAGAAGAATTGTGTACACTCTAGGTTGCTATAACAAAGATAGAAAAAATGTGATTTAAACAAGATCAAAATTTCTCTTCCATATAACAAACAGGACTAGGTAGGCAGCTGGCCATCAGAAACACATGGCTTCCATTTTGGGGATCCAAGCGGCTCCTTGACTTCCCCTGTCACGTTCCAGCCAGCAACAGGTGGAAAGAGCAGTGAGAGAGCATGTCCATTTATTTTAACAGTACAATCCAGAAGTGGCACACATCACTGGCTTCTCATTGGTTAGAACTTGATCGCAAGGTTGTGGTGAGAGTAAACTGAAAAACCAGAGCCTTGAGTAGGGAATTGGATATAAATGTCTCCTTCTTTTTCTTGTCTTTTTGACGTCCATATCTTGAAAGGGAATCATGGTATGATCATTTGATTATTAATCAGCAAACAGCTCACTCCCTTCCCCTTCCCACCGAGGACAGTGTATACTCCCAGGATCCATTGTTGTTAGGCTTGGCATGTAATTTGCTCTGTCCACCAGAAGGTTAGTAGATATGATGCAAGCACAGCTTTAAACATGTTGTATAGTTCGACTTAGAGTGCTCTACTGATATGCTGTAAAGGAGTTTATGCCCAGCATAATCCTGAACTGAAAGCAAAACCCCATGTAAAAGATCTGAGGCCAGAACAGCCTGAACCCAATCCCAATAACATGCAACTTGAAAAAAAAACCCATGCTGAGCTCAGCCTAGATCGGCTGAATGACAATCCAACAGCAGACCTTCAAAGGTGAGAGTAAGTGTTTATGATGGTAAGTCATGAGTTTTGGGATAGTTTACGACAGAGCATTATTGCATCAATAGCTGGCCAACAGAGAAATTGGTATCAGAAGTGGAGTACTGTCATAATGAGAACCTAAAATACGTGACTATGGTTTGGTGATTAAGGCAGCAGATGATGAGGAAAGTGTTATAGAAAGCTGGAAACATGCCAACCGTGTTATTTAGTGATGATGCACTTGGCCAAACTCATCAGTGATAACATGGAAGACAGAAATCTGCCTAATGAACTGGAAGCATTGGACAAGAAAGTGTTAAGGCAGAATGTTGGTAATGCAGTTTGATTGTTACTAGGTGGATAAGGTATTGCAAGACAAAGTTGAGTTTGTAGAGGGAACTGACCAGTATGCAAGCAATACTGAGATAAAACATAGAAAGCCTAGAAATTCCAGGACTTGCAAGTTTGAAAAGTTAAGCTATCTTTTTCTTAGTACCATCTTTTCAGCCTCAGGATAAAAACTACATCAAGCATGTGATTGTCACATCCTTTGTTATAACTTCTTTTGAAAGGACTGAAGTGGTGCCTGTCAGTACTTTTCAGCTGGACAAAGTGTTCCCAGAAATATAAAAGGCATGATCTGAAGGAGGCCTGATTAACCCAAGGTAGGTGAAATTAAGTCTTAAGAGAGTCTTGTCACAAAATGAATCGTAGATATAACAAACATGAAGTTGATTGAATTCAAATGTAGGAAACTCACAAAAATTTTGATATACCTGTATTGGTAAAATGCCATCAACCTGAGACTCTAACTGTCTGAGATGTAAAAAGATATTTGGCTCCCAGATTTCTGTAAGCAGAAAGCAGGCTGAAAAAGTTGCTGATCCAGAAAGAAAGGCTTACCCTTTAAAGTTCTCTTCAGAAGTGTCCTTGCATGGTGTCAAAAGACACTAGAGCCAAAGACATGAAGAACAACAGATCAGTGAGCTGCACCCGGGGAGAATTAGAGCCTACCTAGTCCAAGGGACAGTGAAGCATGGCCCACAGAGTAAACCCTATGTCACCCAATTTAAATAAAGTTTTATTGGAACACAACCCCACCTGTACATTTATATACTGTCTACTGATGCTTTTACCATAACACAAAATTGAGATATTACAACAGATAACATGGTCTGCAAAGCCTAAAATATTTAGTATCTGGGTCTGTACAGTTACCAATCTTTGGCCTAGTGAAAGAAGACTCTATAGCTACACAATAAGGAAATCTGGTTATACTATACACAGCAGGATTTCAGAATGGCTGGATTGTGACTGCAATCTTCTACTGTTCTTCCTTTTTTTTTTTTTTTTTAGATTTTATTTATTCATTTTATTGGAGAGAGTGAAAGAGCAGAGGGAAGGGGTGGGGGGAGAGAATCCCAAGCAGACTCCACCTTCAGTAGGGAACCCAATGCAGGACTAGATCCCACATCCCTGAGATCATGACCTGAGCCAAAACCAAGAGTGGGATGCTTAACTGACTGAGCCACCCAGGCGCGTCTTTTCCTTTTGCAATTAGGAGTATTTATTTCAGTTTTTCGTTCCCTATTAATATTGTATATTGGGTGGTTGGAAAGCAAATAATTTGTCTCTTTACTTCGTAAGTATCTCAGTCAATAGAAGCTATATCAGGATTTGGTATAATTTCAAGATCTTAGACATCAAACCTGATATTGACTGGATGACATTTAAGGGTATTGAGATGGAAGCAAATATATTTTGCATGCACAAAACAATAAATAAAAAACCATATTGTGATGGCTTATACTATTATTCACTCCCCTCCCCTCCCATTAGGTAGTATATCCTTCCTCATTGCATGGGTGTCCATGTGACTCATTTCAGCCAATGGAACATCCCCCAGGTATGGTGGGAATAGGAACTTTCCCTATATGCTTATGTGGTTCATCATAGATCTTGCATTCCAGTGATTGGCCATGAGAAGAGCATCCTCTTCTATCTGGTCTTCAGAATAAATGCACGTGAAACCCAAGCCATAGGCTTAAGCCAGACCCTGTCAACCTGATACCTGAAGCAGGGCCACCCAAGTGAGGTCCAGCTAGATTAGCTAACTTCAGTCAATCTGTGGACTGATAAGTGATAGCATGAATACTTCTTTGAGCTACTGTATTCTGAGGTGCTTTATTATACAGCTTTATTCTAACTGATGAATCACTGATTGATACACAAGGCTCCCATAAAATGATAAGGTGGCTGGATCCTAGTAAATTACACTTTAATTCTGAAATCAAAAGACCTCAGTTCAAGTGCCAACTCTGTCACTTACCTGTTATTTAATTGGAGGAAGTTACTATACCTATCTGAATCTCAGTTTTGGAGTCTTTTTAAATTACAAATGACAGTATTCACAACCTAAATCAGAAGATCATTAAAGATTAAATAAGATGATGTACTTAAATGTTTTGTAAATATAATAAGGTATATAAATACCAGATGTTTTCATTATTAGCTTCAGTTCACATAAAGTAGCCCTAGTTATTTAAAATTTTATTTTTAAGGATATCTCTATATCTAATGTGGGGCTTAACTCACTGCCCTGGGATCAAGAGTTGCATGTTCTTCTGACTGAGCCAGCCAAGCGCCCCAACCCTGGTTATTTTAATCGGTTGTGAAGGAGTTACACCACTTCTGTCCTCTGACCCTGATGTTGGCCATGCTAAGTCTGGAAAGCTAAACATCTGTAAGCTGTTTGCCTTGCTTCAGTGTTTTCATAATTCTTTCTTGATTTGGTTTAATCTGACTACTGAATTTTTTCTCTAATAATCATTATAAGTTCATAATAATAATCCAGAATAAGGGGTATTCTTTTTAAAATTTATTATGCTATCCAAGCCCAACACTTCTGAGCACTTTCTGCTTCCCCTAACCTTCCATATGAGGAACACACAGTGCCCCTGACAGCAGTAACCCAGATATTAGAATGAAAAGAAATTTCTCTGAGCCTGCGTTCCTCTCTTGTTGCAGAGTTAAGGAAAAAAGCAGAATTCTCCCCTTCCTATGTCATCCACAAATCACTGAAAAGCCCAACCAGTTAGCTGGATTCCCAGCAGACAAGGAACTTCCATTAGAAATAAAAGCCCGCATTATTCCACCAAATTATTTTCCATGGACTCCAACGTACCACACGACCAGAATTGTGTCTGGGGCATTGCAACACCATTATTTTGCACTCATGTCAAAAATCTTTTCCCATGTTTCACAAAGGAAACTAATATAATATTGTATGTTGATTATACTTTCAAAAAAATGTTTTTCTTTCTCCAAAATGCCAACGGGAAGAGTGGGTTTCCTAGAGATGGCTCTAAATTGTCTCACTGAACCCAAGAGAATGGAGCAGTGAGGGTTTAGACATAGCCCACCAGGAGAGGGGAAAAGGTCAGATCAATAACACTGACGATACCCATTTGTTCCACAAAGAGAGCCAACACAGATTTCTAGGAAAGGTTATTTGAGAAATAAATCTACCCACATAGTTCCTCTCAATCCTCCAGCCAAAGTAGCAGAACCCTCTAGAAATCAGATCACACCTCTCAGCTTGCTTCCTAACAGAGCAGCCAAGCTAGGCAATAACATGAGAAAATGGAATCATTGATCAGATGAGCGTAGTGCCGAGCGCTGTGGGCATGGGGTGCAGGACACAAGGGCTTTGGTTGAAGGGAGGGAATGGCCCCTGGGGAGAAGTCACATATTTTGGAGCAGAGTCCTCCCTAAGGCAGAGCAATTATAGTGCCCACCACAGGGCTAACTTCTGAGGATCACTGTCCTGCTGTGGGCACCCCCACGCACAGGACAAGAAAGCAAAAAGCAGCAGAGGAAGGAAACACAGATATCGTGGTGCTGCGAGCTAGTCCTCATGATGACCCCTAGACTGATGATAGAAGATAGAACCCCGGGTCACTCATTCCCCCTAGAAATATCTGTTGCCCACCTACCACATGCTTGCACTATGCTAGGTGCTGGGTATGCAAAGATACATCAGAGACCATTCCTGCCCTTACATTCTGTGTGCCCTATTGCACCTAGCAAATAACAGGAGCCCCAATATGTGGTTGTTGTTACCTTACCATTCAGCTTTATGGGGCCTCTTTTCTCTGCCCTCGATGGCACTTTTGTAAATCCTTATTTAATGAGTACTTAAAATTCAGTGCTCTGAATTTTAGTTATTGATGTGTATTTTATTTCCCCTAAAATACAGCAGGATTGCTTAGTATAGGTTCTGTGTGCTCTTGTCACTATGTCACTCAATAAATATTTACTGAACAAATGACTATGTAATGATAACTAGTGTGTCGCCACCTGCTACCATCATCGAAACAGGACTGAAGGTCTAGGGTCTGCAGCTGAGGGAGAAAGCATCCTGGGTGAAGAGTCAGGAGACCTGCCTTCTAACAGAAGGCTGAATGACTGTGGACCACTCCTGAGTGCCTTGTGCTCAGCTGTAAGAGGAAGGAGTGGGTAGATGATCGCTAAGGTACGTTCCAGCCTTATGATTCACCATTTTAATTGTAGATTACAGATGACATTCACTGAGCACTTGGAGTGCTTGAGGCACTGGGTTAAGAACTTTGCCTGTGTTATCTCACATGATCCTCAGAATAACTTTTGGAGGTATGATGACTTTCCCTATTTTACATGAAGAAAAGAGGGCTAGAGAGGCTAAGTAACTTTCCAAATGTCACACCGACTTGCAAACCCATACTCTCAACTACTAAGGTATCTGATGCCTCTTGCTCAGCTACACAGTTACATGCTGGGTATACCTTTGGGGCCATCACTTCTCCTGAACAGCAACTTTTTCCATCATTGCCAATTTTTTTTTTATTTGAGACAGAGAGAGTCAGAGACCAGGAGCAGGTGGGAGGGGTAGAGGGAGAAGCAGACTCCCTGCTGAGCAGGAAGCCCAATGTGGGACTCAATCCCAGGACCCTGGGATCATGACCTGAGCCTAAGGCAGACACTGAGCCCCCAGGCATCCCCATTATAGCCAATTTTTAAAAAGTTGTTAGAAAAGCCTTTATCAGAGAGGCACAGCAGGCAAGCTGTGCATACCTCACAGAGCCGGGTGGAGAGTTTCCTTACGTTTTTTGAGGCTCTGGAGCACAAGTCCCATTGCAAGGATCCCTACAACAGCAAGAGAAACTGAGCAATGAGTCACAGGGCTGCCAGCCGTAGCCCAGGCATAAGGCAGTTTGCGCCTCCTTGAGAAACCATCTGAGAAGGCAAGAAAGAGAAAAGCAAGATAATATTTTGTTCAAGGAGCTTTAGGGAACTATAAAGACTTTGACCATATTCCAGATCCATCGGACAGATGCTTCTATTCATTTCCCCCATATTTAAAGCATAGAGGGGAGAGACGTTTACTCTCCAACACATAACTGGCAGAGTCTACTGGAAATCCAATAGTGAGCACTTCAAGGCTCTTGAAGAGCTCTTTCAAGAGAACATGGCAACTCACACAGGGACATCAAGACACCCAGAGGTGGCAGAGATCAATGACACTGATGAAACAATTTAGGGCAATAAGAGGAAAAAAGATTTCTCCAAAGGAACATACTTATATAAGGAGACAGAAAATTCAAGTAAAGCTCTAAACCTCTTAGATTTGTATCCAGATTTAAAAAAAAAAAGATAACTACAATGAATTCAAGAACTGAGGGAAAAATGTATAGCCCCCAAAATCGAAGATCATAACATGCTTCTTGAAGGAGAAAGGAGAGGAAAACACAGCTCCTGTTAGAAAGCAAAGATGCTGAGAAATTTGGCAGGAGGAAAGGGTCTGATTAATTAGCCACATGCAAGTGAAAGAATCTCCCTTCCAAACCAAATGACCTTGAACCCAAGGCTGGGAAAGAACAGGAGTATGGGGTTTGGAGGAGGATTAATGCATTTTAATTGTCTCAAAGAGAAATATGTGAGTAGAAATCCAGGAGTTCGTGTGTGTGTGCATGTGTCTGTGTGTGAGAGAGAGAGATAGAGAGAGAGAAAGAGAGTTTCTCTTGGTGACAGAAAAATAGAAACCAATAGTTCTAGGTGGTTGCTACCCCCACAGTGAGAGGAAGTCCCATTTCACCTCATAACAAACGAGCACAGTGAGCCTTCCTATTAGTTTTGGGCAAATGATCTTCCAGATATGCCTAAATCCAAACCACACAAAAGGAGCCAGGGCAGAGAAAGGCAGTTTGCTCTGAGGCAAAATGACATTTTTCATGCTTAAATTACCAATTCCTTCCTCCACCATCTTCCTTTACAATGCTGGATTGTTAGAGCAGTGGGCATTCTGGAAAAATAGGCAGGTAGAGATTTAGATTCGTTACCAGAGAGCAAAGCCCGCTCGCCCTCCCCTGCCTTTGTTGATCCCGCCATGGCCACCCTGCTTGGCCCTGCCACCGCCCCCTGCCCCCCGCCTCCTCGGAGTTGGGCTCCCAGCAAACTCAGTCACCTTCCTCCTCCTGACGCAGCTTCTCATGGCCTCCCTAAACCTGGTGGACAAGTCCGTTTTCAGCACTGCCCCGCCCCGCCGAGCGCTTGGGGCTGAGCCCCGATACCCAGGGGTACGGCCAGAGCTGGGCTTGCTGGGAGGCCATTTTGAATTATTTATTTGGCTTCTTCTAAAAACAACTGCTTCCAATCTCCCCTTATCTGCAGATCATAATCCCCCCACCTCCAGCGTTTGAATTGAATCTATTAGAAATATTAAAATTTATAATTCTTCACTAAGGGTGTGAGGGAGAAGGCAGGGTCTCCAGCCAGCCTCGTAGGTTTTCCTCAGTGTTTACAGTTATGCTTCGGTGTTTTAAAAAAATCTGTGAAGAGATTTAATAGGTGAAGAGAAACAGAGGTGGGCGGAGGTGGGGCGAGAAGAAAGGAGAAAGGGAGGGAGAAAAGGAGGACGGAAAGATGAGGGAGGACGAGGAGAAAGGAAGGCAGGTATCCTGCGGGCTTGGTACGCCTTTCCGGCCCGCGATGCTACTCCCTCCCTTTGAGCACAGTAACACTGCCACCTAGAGGCTAAAAGTGCCTTCCTGAACTTGTACAATAGTGCGCATGATCTATTCATTTGTGTAACTCAGCTGTTAAGGATCTTTGAAAAGGGGGAGGTAGACGATGAGAGGGTGCTATCAAGAACAATAATATTTCAAAGTGGCTAATATTTATTAGGTGTCTACTATGTGTCAAGGACCAAACAAAGGGCTGAGAACACAAACACAGCAAGAAGTTCCCCTACTCAAAAGACCTCAGTGTAGGGGGGGTGTACAAATGTACAAATCATGCAGGCGGTGATAATAACCAGAACTTATGAAACATTGTGCTCACAGTATCAGTGAGATTAATTGTGACTAGCTCTGGGAGGAATTCAGGGAAGAGATGTAGGTAAGCTGGGGCACAAGAAATCTGGACAGGCGAGCAGAGCTAAGTGCGAAGGCAACCACGCATCTAAGCAAGAAGAAAGGACACTGAGAGTGCTCAGTATGACTGGACAACAAGGAATGTGGACATTACCTACAGATGTGCAGAGAGATCCTAAAGGCCAGAAAAATGAGTTACGCCAAAGTATAGGTGATATCGAATGCTTGGCTGAAGAGTGTGCACCTTTTTAAAAAAAGATTTTATTTATTTATTTGACAGAGAGAAATATAGCTAGAACATAAGCAGGGGGAGGGAGAGAGGGAGAAGCAGGAAGCCTGATGTGGGGCTCGATCCCGCATCTCCAGGATCATGACCTGAGCCGAAGGCAGTCGCTTAACCAACTGAGCCACCCAGGCGCCCCAAAAGTGTGTACTTTTTAAGTGGTTCTGTAACTGCTTTGTACACTGTGGGATACCCAGCACCTAGAAGAAGGCTTGGCACATACAGTTGCTTAATTAGCATCAGAGGAAGGAATGACAATAATAGAAAGAGGACAAATATTTTAGAGAAAGGGAATAATTGGATAAAACCAATGTTTCTGGGCAGTGTAACTTGAGATAATCTGTAGGAATGGAAGAGGAGTAAAAAGTCTCCGTTAGACAGGTACTACCTGAGTTGGGTCATGTGGGTCTGACCTAAGGCACAGTAGCGGGGATTGAAAGGCTGGGACAGCCATGAGCAGTCTTGTTGAAGTCAAATCTAGAAGTCTTTAATACCTACACTCCTTATATGTGTTGAGCCTGAGTCACGGCACTGGGCCAAGATAGAGAATGCAAAAGGAGGGACAGTGCTGGGGAAGAGATGGGGAGCTTAATTTAAGAGATGGAGCATTTCAGTTTCCAGAAGTATAACCAAGTAGGAGATGGCCAGTAGGCAGTTACGGATACAGCATGGAGCTCTGGGTGGGCTCCTGGCACCCACATTCCCTATGTTCACACAGACATGCACATCCTCGTATGAGTAAATGCTACTGACATTTTGTTCATCCTAGTGTCAAAAATAAGGTAAGCCTGTAACAATCTTGAGATTCAATTGTAATCTCTGCTTTGGTAGATCTAGGAGTTAGAGGAATATTCTTAGCTTCCACACCTGGCAAATGGGAATGTTGTAACCCAGGTAAAGTGCTTACTTAGTACAGTGTGTGACATAAGACAGATATGCAATACGTACTGGTTTACAATCTAATCTCTCATTACAATGTGATACTATAAGATTAAAGTTCAAAGTCTCGCTCATCCACTTATGATCTGTACGGCCTTGGACAGGAAACATGGCATTTCCAAGTCTCAGTTTGCTCATCTGGCAAATGGGAAAAGTAATACTTAACCACATCTGCCTCACAAGATAAAATGAGTTAATGCACATAAAAGAGTCTATAAACTTAAAGTCAATTTATAAATATTATGTATGATTAATCAAATGGAAGACAGAAGCTGAAAAATTGGAATTCCTTCAAGATACTGTGGTTCTAGATATATATCTTTTTAACACCCTTCAGCCCAAAGAGAGATATTCTTCTCTGCCCCCATTTCAGAAGAAATTCCTCATTTGCCACCTTTCTATGTTCCAGACATGCTTTCATCACAGCACATTTCCTTTATCCCATCTTCAATTGAGATTTAAAAAGAAATCTTTGAAATTCCCCAGCCAGTCGAACCACTAGGGAATCAAAGCATATTCGTTCTCTCTTCTACATATTCCACACATGGTTGACCAATCAAACTCATGCTGTTAATTTCAACTGACAGGAAGTAGAGTATTATTTAAAGGAGACAAAGATGACCATATCAGAGGAATAGAAACAATCCAACTTCTGACACACAAAGCATTTTATTTGTTCTTTGTGCTGTTGATTCCCTCTAGAATGCGCCTGCAGTGAAAGGCCAAGAACCTGGACAGCTTTTAGCCTGTGGCCATCAACCTACCTCTGCGCCTGTGTTGAAGCAATAGGAAAATCATGGAATCATTGGACTGGAACTGAAGGAAATAGAATATGATGTGACTTTCTTCAGCCCAATTTATAGCACAATGCAGAAAGTCTTTTTACAGTCAGTGACCAGCAAGAATTTAGCTTCAACTTAATCCCATTCAGGACCAGGCATTCATCACTTGGTAAGAAGCTCATCCTGCCAATAGGCGGATGGAAACGGCTGTCTCTAGGATCAGTTGAAGCCTATTCCTCATGGCTCTCGGAGCTTCCCTCTGATGTGGCACAGAATGAACCTCCTTTTCCCCTCAACCTTCTCTTTCTAAGTAGCCTCCATTCCTTCACAGTGTCCTTATTTGATGTGTTTTAAAGCCTCTACTCCTTTATTTTCCTCGCTAAATAAAAACCATGACTACAAAAAGGTTTGAGATCCCCTTGTTGTCCAGCTACCCCAGGTGGTCACTGTGCATTAGCCCTCTGAAGTACCCAAACTGTACTGGGTGAATGCTACGTGGCCCCCTTCCGCACCAGAGCAGCATCTCTGTGTGATATTGTCCAAGCTACAACAGGCCTAGGGGCAGCTGATGGAACACTTCGGACCCCCATAGCCCCTTCAATGGGGGATAGCCATGACCACAACTTTTAGAAGAAGGTTGGAGGTATTTTTAACTTATCTCAAACCAAAGGTAATGGCAACTCCCCTCCCTCTGAGTTCTGCCTGTGGCACAACCATGCTCTCAATCAGCCTCGTCCTGGGGCTGTGGACCCAGCCTCAAAGGCTCCTGCTCCATATCCACATATCTGGTCGGTCAGCCACCCACTTCTGTCCATTTTCCAGTTCACACCATCTCTTGCATTCACTGCTCTTCATTCCAACTGCTGCCACCTACCTCTGCTCAAGTCCTCTTGTGTTCAGAAACACTGAATG
This sequence comes from Spilogale gracilis, assembly GCA_004023965.1. Taxonomy (NCBI): domain Eukaryota; kingdom Metazoa; phylum Chordata; class Mammalia; order Carnivora; family Mephitidae; genus Spilogale; species Spilogale gracilis. The sequence goes on from PITA01003206.1 coordinate 79,498, forward strand.
ATTTCCAAGTTTCCTGATTAAAAAAAATACATATATAAAATCTTGAGCATGGGGCACCTGCATGCCTCAGTCAGGGGGAGGGGGAGGTGAGAAGGAAGGGAATAAATAACCCCACCTTCACTTCCCCCTTCCTCTGATGGCTTGCTGTGCCTCCTATTGTTGAATTCCAACAGGAAAACTTGGGGCCAGGGAGTCGCTGTGATAGAACCACAAAAGTCAGCTTCCTGGGGCACAGAGAAAGGCAAAGAATAGATAGATATCAGAGGCATCTGGAGAATAACCCAGACATTCCTTCCCCAGTATCCTATCTTCTGTCAAATGCACGAGCTCACTATTTCCGAATAACATACACCATTTCCTGATCTTATGCCTTTGTTCCCATCACCTCCTCTCTTGGCAATGCCTTTCCCTTGCAGGAGAGATTTGCTCAGGGTCATCTGAGAGCCACTGAGGGTGACACATTTACTCAGGGGATCCTTGCTGCAAGCCTAATCCACAGTAATACAGCTAGTAGAATGAAGGATAGAGGAGGAGGACAGTGCTTGCAGGCAAAGCCCCAAAGGTGGGTTCATCAGCTAGGACGATGCTCAAAGGAAACCCCGTAGGCCCTCATATACTCTGTTCATTAAAAAAAAAAAAAAAAAAAAAAAAAAAAAGGAGAAGCAGATACTGGAAGTGAAAATGTGGACCTTTGTGATAACATCTGTCATCAGCAACTGGAAGGCAAAGCCTGTCTGTCTGCAGCACCTCTCACTCCCCAGGTCAGGAGCTGATGCCAGGAGCACCAGCTTCAGATCCTGGGTCCTCTTAAGCCAAGCCCCCTGCCCCAGCTGCTAGGTCCTGAGTCCTCTGAATTGCTGCCCTGTTCTGCAGCTAGCAATTCTTGTCAGAGTAAAGGTTTTCCTTCCTGCATAGTTCTTGCCTTTTGTCAAGGAAAAGAAAAGAAGAATCAAGCAGAGTGAATTCCTTGTAGCTAGATGTTTGTAGGCAAGCAGATGCTGCCAGAAGCCCACACAGCCTATTGGTCTGAAACAGGCTCCTGCTGCACAAAGATGAGAGGCCCCTGCCTCCATCTTATCAGAGCCACCCTGGGGACTAGAGCTCAGTTTCTAGCCTTCAGGAGGCCAAAGAAGCCACATTTCTCTCCAAATAGGGTAAGTGGGGCAAGGTGGGGGGCATCTAGGCATTCTAGATAGATCCGGAAAGCTGGCAAGCACTTCTGCTATCATGCAGAACACTTTCAAAGAAAAATCAGGAAGGTTGTTGAGAAAGCTTCTCATTTATGTATTCAATGAACATTTGCCCTTAGCCTGGCAAAGCAGTAAAGAGCATGGGCTCAGGAGTTAAACTGAATGGGTTCAAATTTTGTCTATGCCATTAACAAGCTGTGTGTCCTTGGGCAATTTAGGTATTCTCTCTGTACCCCTCCACTGGGAGGCCTGAATCAGTCCATGTTGAATAATTAGCACAGTACCTGGCATCAAGTAATAGCTCTCAAGAAAAAAATCTTCATTTTCAGATGAGGTTATGTGGGTGAAAGATGGTTATATAATTTGCCCAAGGTCACTCAACCAGGAAATGCCAGACCTTAGATTTGAAGAGTAGCAAAGAACCAAAAGGTAAATTCATAATTACAGCTGGTAAGAAACACTATGAAAAAATGTAAAGTATACCATGATAGGGGAGGATAAGGATGTATTGTTTCATAAAACTTTTACTTGTAGTGTGTGTGTATATGATCATGCAAACCTGCATGTTACTACATTGCAACATAAAATGCAACTCTTCTTTCATTTTAAGTTTGAGAAACCCTAACCTAGAGAAATTGTTGCAAGTGTATGCCACTACTGGGAGGGCCCAGTAGTGAGGTTGGTCCCATGGGTATCCCATCCTGAGACTTGAAGCAAGAAAAGCAACCAGCTGTGTAAAAAGCAGAGAGAAAGAATTCTAGGCAGAAGAAAGGGTGGCAAGGAGATACTCAAGTGGGAAAGAGATCAGAATCTAAAGGAGTAAGGTGAAAGAAGGCTGACATGGTTGGAATGGAGTGATTAAGGAATAAAGGGAAGTGGGATGTCTGGCTGGAATGGAGGGCAGGATTCAGATCATGGCAAGAACTCATGGATTATTACAGAGACCTCAAATCCAAACACAACTAGAAGCTGCTAGAGGGCCTTAAAATGAAGAGCAACCTGATCTGAATGTTTCCATGGCATGAGCCAAGAGTGAAGGCATGGAGATTCTTAGAAGGAAACTGTGATCATGTTTAGTGATTTGGACTGAGGACATGTCAAGATTATTATGGATAAAGGAAGTGCCTGTGACCAGTATAGAATAAAGACATTGCTCACATTCTCAGCCTGGACTTTATACAAATAAAACATTTTATCTGTGTTTTTCATCATCACTATCAAATCATGGGCAAAGATCAAGCCCTGGGCTAGTGATGACTCCATTCAGGCCCCCAGGCATGGTGTCTCCCCTCTGGGATGACAGCTGACTGCACCGAACCCCTGCCCCCGTGCATATGCAGGCACCTAAAGAAACCTGGGAACATAAAAACCCAGGAAGAGGGTATATCCCACCAAGCTCAAGCACAGCTGGAAGGATGAAGACTTAGGGCAATCATGGCAGTTGCCTGTTGTCTCACCAATGAGGCACCATTAATGCCTGCTGCCCTATTCACTCAGTGTCTATCTGATATACTACTGCATAATATTATGATTCTGATCCATTCATTCATACACCAATAATTACTGAATAAACATGCTGTATCCCCTGTGCTGGGTGTTGGGAAAGCACTAAGACAAATAAAACACCATCTTTGCCCTCAAGAATCATAAGTTTCCTTACTCCACAGACAAGTAAAAGGGCAACTGATTGGAGCTAGGATAAAGGGGGGGACATGTTGTTGTGGAAGTATTTAAGATGGCCATTAACCCATGGGTGGGAGCAGATTCTCAGAGAAGGGTGTAAAGGGAAGACGAAAGAGGGGTCGGGCAGCATGTACCGGACTAGATGGCTCCTCTGGGATAAGAGGGACTAGAGGCGCTAGTGTGATTTAAGCCCAACATCCAAGAGATGATAAATGGGAAGAGTCTTAAGGTTATGCTAAGAAATTAAGACTTTTTCCAGAGACTGTGGAAAGTCATTAAACATTTTAAAGGAGTGTATACTAGTTGTATTTCACTTTACAAAAGCCTTCTGTGTGTAGTATGATGAGCAATGTAGAGGGGGAAGGACAGGAGGCAAGAAAACCAGGGACAAGTCTTCGGTCATAATTCAATTATCAGGAGCTAAGGCAAGAGCAAAGAAAGTAGACAGAAAGAGGGCCGATGAGTGGCATAAGAGCAGGGCAAATCAACAGGAGACTGTGACTGATTGGATTTGGTGAGAAGACAGAAAGGAAAGGGTTGAAGTTTCTTCCCTCATATGTGAAATGAGGCCACACCTGAGAGGTCCTACCTGCCAGCCTAGGGTATCTGTGCTTGACATGGTAGGCAGTGGGGAGACACTAAATGCTTTTGAGCAGAAGAGTGAGAGATCATGGCTGTTACTTAGTATGATTAATAGGCCAATAATATACGAAACATGTTGGAGGAGAGACACTGGAGGGGAGAAGATAAGTAAGAACTCTCTTGTGATAATCTACTACTAGATGGGGGGAATCAAGGGGCCTGAACTAAAGGGCATGCCCATGGACAGGAAAAACTATGGTAGAGGCAAGACCAAGCAAGTTTCTTGAAGGGAAGGCAATCAAGAGCAAGAGTGGAAACACTTTCCTTGACAAAGACATAAGGTTCATCCAGCCCTGAGATGGGACAAAGCAGAGGGAGGTAGCTTCCACATGGAGAAGAGTGAAGCTGGCAAACCTCTATCCATCCCCAAACTTCTCAGTGGCATCAACAGCCATGAAGAACCAGCTAAGAGTGTGGGGTATACATTAAAAGTTGAAAGACATATAAAATATTGAAAGACATATAAAAATGCTCAGAATTTACTGTTAAGTAAAAAAGCAAGTCACAAAATGGCATAGGTGTTAGAATCCTATTTGTTGGAAGCATGTGTGTGGACTGCCAAGCTCCATGCCTGAGTGTTAACAGTGGTCATCTCTCAGAAGGGGAGTTCTAGGTGATTTTTTTTCTAGATGCTTTTTTGGTATTTTCTACAATGAACAAGCATGACTTTTGTAATCAGAAACCCAGCAGAGTTTAAAATATATTTGTTAAGCTTATATAGCATGGCTGTCTCCCAGAATTGAAGAGAGGGACCTGTTCGTTAACTCCTTTTTCCAGTACATTTATAGCTCTTGAGACACAGAGTAACTTTCTTGAAAGGAAAAGTTGTGGGCTCCATTTATAGCATATAGGGTCCTCCATCATTCCCCTGAAGGACCCTCACTGCTCCACCAGGGGGTCTTCAACCCCCTTCCCCAATTCATAGGATACTGGCTTCAGGGCTCCTTCCCAGGAACTCCATGCTGGAGTAGCCAGACCCAAGAGGCTCTGAGCTCCTGATGCTCCCACCCCGTCCACAGCCCCCGCTCCCTCCCCTCATCCCTTGGCCACTTCCTTTATCCCAAAATACAAGTACTGGTTCTTTCTTTCCCCAAGGCTCAACCCTAAAAGCTCCAATTCTGATAGACCAACTTACCTCTCTCTTCGACCTGATCCCAAACTCTTTCTTTCTGAAATTATTAAACATGTTATTCAGATCCAAATCCTGGTGGGAGCCAGGGACAGAATAAAATAAAAGAACTCAAGTTTCTTTGAAGGGGAAGGGAGGGTCAGGGGACCATAGGCATATTGAATCAGAAACTTCCAAGCTATGTATCCCCACTAAGGCCAACTATGTTCACAAAATCTTCTTAAATATTCTGCATACAGTAGCTCCCCTTATCCACAGGGGACACATTCCAAGACCCCTAGTGGTGCCTGAAACACAGATGGTATTAAACCCTATATATACTATACTTTTCCTTATATACTTATAATAAAGTTTAATTTATAAATTAGGCATGATAAGAGATTAACAATAACTAATACCAAAAAATAACAATTAGAACAATATATTACAATAAACGTTATGTAAATGTGGTCCCTCTCTCTCTCTAAATCTCTGTACTGTGGTTATCCTTTTTCTTGTGATGATGTGAGATGATAAAACGCCTGCAGGATGAGATGAAGTGACATGAACAACACAAGCCTTGTGACACAGGCTGGCTGCTATTGACTTGACAACTCAGCAGGGGAGGGTCATCTGCTTCCAGACCTTCCGGATGAAGGCAGGTAACTAAAACCACAGAAGAGAAACAGCAGATGAGCAGCACTGCTGTACCTATGGGTGTCTTGGACCCCAGTGATAATTAGTTATTTTCAGAGACTCTCCAAAGAAATGAAGGCTCAGACCTTTTCAGCAGGATGAATTCTATCTGGTGGTGATATTGAAAGAAACAGGAATGAAAACAGGAAATCCCTGGAAGTGCCCCCACTCCATGGAGGATTTTCCCAGAAATCTGCGAGTGCCAGGAACAGGCATGACTGGGGTTTCTACACATCCCCATGAATGGCTAACTGTAACAATGGTCCCATCCCATTTAGTCCTCCAGACAGCCTGAGGTCAGTGAAGACAGGAGTAATCTCTTCTTATACTACCCACTCCTCAAGAGCCAGGACACATTTTGTCTTGTGTCTCACCCAGAGCCCAGCCCTGAATTTTCTGAGTTAATGAAATAAGAGACAGAGAAGTTAAACAAGGTGCCAAAGGTCACCCAGTTATTTATTTTTATTATTGTATTTATTATACTTTCTTTTATTTATTATAATATATTTGTTATATTATGAGCACCACAGGCAGCAGGGATTCAGTCCAGGTGCTCTCCTGGGAGCTAGGAAAACAGAGCCCTGCCCTCAAGGGGATTAGAGTTTAATTATGAGAAAGCTGGGATGTGAACCCAGGATCTCTGACTCTGGCCTGGTATATTTTCTCCTCTGGGACATCACTTTCCCTGTTTGATCTCCTTACTTATGAAAAAGAAATCATTTTAATTTTACCAAAAATTTTTGAACATATTATAAAAACTTTTAACTCCAAAAACAATTATTTATAACTCTAAGTATACAGGATAAATAAAAAAAAAAAGAATATCCCTAAATTCTTGGAGTCTTAGAGACTCTAAAAACAAACAGACTACTCTTTTGTTTTATCAGAGAAATCTTAAAATACTTATAATTATAGCTTAGATTTATAACTTTCTTATTATTTCATGAAACTCTCAAAGACTTTCCACCGATGGTACCCCATTTCTTTGTACAATACTGCTAAGACTTTTAACAGAAGATTCTATGGGAGGAAAAAAAAGGAGATATAGAATTTGAAATCATACGATAATAAAAATATTAACCTATATACCAGTTGCCTGATTTCCTGCCTATATTGCTTTTTGGTTCCATGAATCTGAGGTGGAACTTCCTAAAACAAGCTTTTATAGAATCATAGAAAGCTAGTGTCAAAAGTTCCAAATGTCTTTTAGAACAGCCCCATACTTCTGCAGACAGGGAAACTGAGGCCATTCGGTAAAGTGGCCATCCCCAGTTCCCAACTAGCTGCTCAGTATCACAGCCACCATTAAAATTTGGCCCATACGTGGTTGCTGGAAATTAGATCACAGAGACAGTCTTTAGGTAATAAAAGATAAGAGGAGGTGTCAAAAGTCTATGATAAACTGAGTGAGGAATTAAGAAGTGGACTAGACCAAAAGAGCACAATCATTTGGGGACTGTATTCTCCCGACACTCCCAAGATCAAAAACCAACAGAATGAGGTCTGCATAACAGGGTTAACAGAAGGATGGCTGCCAGGCTACCTTCCCAGGCAGGGAAACCCACAAGGACCCTCTGGCAAAGGAAAGCTTGCACTCTCCAAGGAGAATGCAGTATAGCTAGAGAGGGAGCTACGTTTTAAAATATAACCAGAATAAAAGGAAATGTCTGACATATTCTGATTTCTAGCTTTGTGTTTTTCTGATTCAGGTCACCCTGGGGCCACCACCTTGCACAAATCCAGGTCTCCTTACACAAGTGTGATGCAGTGGTCCTAACTAACATGGCCAAGGGCACCGTGACCTTAGAGACGTTCCTCTGTCTCTAATGTGGAATAAGGAGCTCCTAGTGGAGGGTCTGTAAAGGAGGGACAGCAGAAATGGCAGCAAGCTGGCTGGGCTGACAGGGGGTCTCTCTGTGGCCACAGGCCCAGTGGGGCTCAGACAATCGACTCTCATTTATCCATGGTAACCGCAAGAAAGGCAGCCCAGCTAATTTAAATCCATGGCTATAATCAAAAAATCCCACTATAGCAAAAAGTCAGCCTCCCCGTCTACCAAATCTTTTAAAAAGAGCTGCTAATAAGGAGCAAAACTGAGTAGCTTAAGTTTTATTTCCCTTTACAGTTCCTTTCTGGTAGAGGTGTTAATGAGGATGGAAAGGCCCAAAGAGCACCGAGAGAAGAGATAAAAATGGTCTGGAAAATATAAACTGTGCAGTCAACCTTCAAATAAGGGTGGGCTGATGCTAACATTAGTAGTGACAGACATCTGCAGGCAGTTCAAAGAGTTTGCTTATAGATGACCATGGAGATTGTAATGCAAGTGAAGAGAAACATTGAGGAACAGATGAGACCTGGCCTGGGAGTCAGAGCTTCTATTGTCCTCAGCTGTTTCCACTATAAAACAGGAAATATAGACACAGTGATTTAATGTTCTAAAATCTGGGATATAAATTCTCACAACTCTGTAATATTGGGTTATCTTTGTAGAATGGCAGTATAATCATACCTACTCTTCAGGGTCTTGTGAAGATTAAATGAAAGCAGACAACAAAAATTTATGACATGCCATGTAATACAAGCACTTGATATGTATTAAGTCATTTATTTCTATCAGAAATCTCCCCAGGTAGGAATTAATATGATCCCCATTTCACAAATAAGTGTGTTGAGGCTTGGAAAAGTTAGTGGACGTGTCTAACATTACACATGTACCAAGTGATAGAACCGGGACTTCAAACAGATGTCTTTGGGTTCAAAGTCCATTTTAGTAACCTTGGTGCAACACAGCCATTCTGATAACGTGTGTGTAAGCCCCTGAAACATAACAAATTATCAATAAATATCAATAACATTTAGACTATCATCCAGTATGATGCACTATTTTAATCTATGTTTATTAAATGGATAAAAAAATGCAAATGCAAATAAACTGCATGTCACAGAAGATGGTCACACTGAGATCCTGGACTTCCAGGGGCCATCCAACCCAATTACTTGGAGAATTCTTAGGCAGTTGCCTTTTCAAAGAGTCAGGGCCAGAGTCAAGGAAGTTGAGTCTCTCCAAAGACTAAAGTATGGAAGTGTCGCAATAAAACACGGCAACCACATTATAGCACAAAAGCACCTAAAATATACTTGGGCACTATGATTCTGGCTTTTGTTGAATTTTAAGAAGAAGAAACAGACAAGGAAAGAAAGCATCGTATTTAATGACATTTTCCTGTTCATCTCATTCAAGAAGGAAGGAAGGAGGGATTAGAATTCCAATAAAGAATTTTCCTATGTTGACACTGCCTTCCTGAAGTTCTTTTGACTTTATACAACCATATGCAAGACAGCCTCTTCAGAACAGGGGTGACAGTTAATGGTGATCTGTTGAGCAGGGTATGTGCCTTTACTCACCTCCAAAGCAGACAAAAACAACAGCTGAACAAACCCCTCCCTGAGCTATGATTATAAACTTCTCCCCTCATACCCCCCACCTTCATGGCAATCACAGTCTCCATAGCTAATAAGTGGGGTAGGAAGTTGTCTAAAAGAAAAGCGGCGGGCTTCCTGGAAGCAGGTAGCTGTGCAAGCAACACTCCCTGCCTTTCCCTCCTTCCTTTCAAATCAGCCCCATCTCTCCCTGTCTTCTCCTACTTCTGTTGCTGAAGACCTGGGTACTGGGTGCTAAATGGCCCTGTCTCAGCTCTCAGAGAACTCTCACAATCACACACAGCGTCCAGTCCCAAGAGGTGAATTCTCTCTACTTTACCAACAAACTATTCAAAAAATAAGAAAGAGGAGACTATAACATTAGAAATAAATAAATCACTAAAGCATGAAAGTCACCTTCTCAAAACACTCAGACCGACACAATGGGCAAAAGGAGGCTAGGGAATGAAGAACAATGTATGCTGTCCTCCAAGGTACAAGAGAAACAAAATGTGTGTTGGAACCCAAGGAATGCATTGTTTCAAATTGCTAATCAATGTTAGACACCAACAGCAGCAACTGCTAATAATGAAGGAAGAATCAGCTCTCTTCAGCTATAATTATTTCTGACTCGGGTCTCCAGGAAGAGTGTCAAGACTCAGGTTAGCAGCTCAGTGTGATAATAACCCAAGATTACCAGCAATCCTCAATGTCTGAAGAAAAGGAGAGTTTAGAGGAAGGGAAGTGGCAATTAGAAATACTTGTCATGGTAATTGCATTGTGAATAGCAGGCATCCACTTTTCTTCTTCCTGACTTTAGAAATACCTCTTCCAGGCAGGTAAAGCAATGAAGGAATACATCAAATTTTCAGAAATAATAGTGTGAAAAAAATATTATTTCTGTCCAAATAATGGTGTGCTGGATAATAAAAACTCTGAAAATCCATAAGGCTGAGAATTGAATTATTTGACCAGCCAGTGAAGCTGCCTTAAGCCAACTAGCAACCCCCCAATTTTTTCATTCAGAGTGATAATTTCAGTCCATGTCAACATATTGTCCTCTGCCAAGACGAAGATAGCTCTCTAAGGACAAAGAATTGAGGTCCTTCAACATTATCCTTCAATCACTCACTTTGTCAAAAATGGGCACATCCAAAGCTCTCCATGCTGAAACTGATCTAAACATTTAAACTGAAAATGGTCAACCAAGGTCTCTCAGATGCCAAACCTGTAGGATTTATAGCAGCCCACTCATGGCTCCAACAAATGTGACCATGTTGCTCTTCCATGTGCTTTGAAAAACCATGGAGAAACTGGGAAATACAAATACTCATTGGAGTGTCCAACAGACTGAGCTCTAATACTGAATGATGCAGCTACTATTTAACTTGGAGCCTATGTGAGCAGTGAGCATTCTAAAAAGCAACTCTAACCATGTCAACTCATGCTTAAAATCAATCAGTGGTATCCTGTTGTTCTTTGTACAAACCATGGTCTCCTTAACATGAAATCCTTCACCTACAAGGCTCTCATTGATCAGGCTTCTCTTCAACTCTCATAACTCAGCCCTGAAACACATCAAAATTTCAAACTGTAGGGAATCCACAATTCTTTAGGCAAATCATGCTCTTCAAGACTTTATTCTCTTGTATATGTTGTTCACGCTGAGAATCCCTTTCATCTAATTAAGACTCACTGAGCTCACCTCTAGAGTCACCTTAATCTTACCCTTCACCCTCCTCTGCCAAATCTGATTTTGGTATCTCCTCTATATGTTCTTACTGCATCTAGTGCATCTCCTTATAACAGCTATCACACCCTATGCTGTTTACTTGTCCTTTTCCCCCACTAACTATGAGAAGCTTGAGGACCAGGGTTTGCCTTTCATCCCATTTTCCCTTGGACAGATTATCAAGTAAAATGTATTTGCCAGACTCAAATTAAATGGAATCCACAGATCAAGGAAGAAAAGAAAGAACAAAGTTAAATAATGAACATAATGAAGAGTAATATTACTTGGTACTGTTGGAAAGAAAAATCTCTCTATCCTTCTAGGTTCTTTGGCTGATCTAATAATTAAATCAACACAAGCCAGATTAACAGGAGAAAAACAAACAAAAGTTTAATAACACATATGCCTCCTATATACATGAGAGAAACCCAGAAAAACTAACTCCCAAAATGGCTGAAACCATCCCCCTTAAATACCATCATCAGCTAAAGAGAAAAGAAGATGTTGAGGGTATGGAGTCAGTTGTGGGAGGTGAGCAGGAAGAGCACAGTAAACAAGGACATAGTTGTTGTGCAGATTTAAATTATTGCCTTCTCCTTTGACAAGAGTTTCTAGAGATTGAGTCAGCCCCATCTTCCTGGTATGGCGACAGAAACACCCTTAGAAGGGAAGATTTCTTTAATAAATGTAACTATCTCTTACAAAAGGCTAAGTGCTACCCAGTTTCAGAGTGTCACTTGTGTCTGCTGTCTCTTAAAAATACCCAGCTTAGGGTGCCAGTGGGTTAAAGCCTCTGCCTTCCACTCAGGTCATGATCTCAGGGTTCTGGGATTGAGGCCCGCATTGGGCTCTCTGCTCAGTGGGGAGCCTGCTTCCTCCTCTCTCTCTGGCTGCCTCTTTGCCTACTTGTCATCTCTCTCTCTGTCAAATAAATAAATAAAATCTTAAAAGAAAAAACCGCTTAGAGTAGCAAAATCTGCTTCCCTTCAGGACATTCAGAAAGAATTAAACTTCTTTCAAGTTCTGCGCTCAGCACAAAGTCTGTTCGAGATTCTCTCCCTCTCCCTCTGCCCCTCCTGCTTGTACTCTCTCTCTCAAAGAAATAAATTTATCTTTAAAAAAAGAAGGAAGGAAGGAAGGAAGGAAGGAAGGAAGGAAGGAAGGAAGGAAGGAAGGGAGGGAGGGAGGGAGGGAGGGAGGGAAAGAGAGAGAGAGGAAAGAAAGAAAGAAAGAAAGAAAGAAAGAAAGAAAGAAAGAAAGAAAGAAAGAAAGAAAGAAAAAGAGAAAGAAAGAAAAAGAGAAAGAAAGAAAGAAAGAAAAAGAGAAAGAAAGGAAGAGAGGAAGGGAGAAATTAACTCCTTTAATAGAGAATGGTTTTGCAAAGTCTAGGTATCATCCTTTCTGGCCAAATATCTATAATTTAACAATACTTACAGAGTTTTTTTAACATGGGAATTTATTAAGGATTTTTTTTTTTTACAAAAGGATTTATTGAAAATTGATACAGAAAGGCAGTGACTTCCTATATTCCTCTCCTATGTCTCCTGTCTGAAGAATAGTGACGAACAGTAACGCAGAGACTATTTTGGGCCTGCTTGGGCTCTCTTCTGCAAGCCCCACATGGTTCTGCCTAAAGGTTGGAATGTAGTTTGAATCTTATCTTAGGATAGAATAATCTTTCAATAATTAACTTCAGTTAATATCTAGAAAGCTGCTCTTCTCTTCCCTGCAAAAGGCTGGCTGTGCCTCTGTAAGCCTACAGCACCAAATTCCCATTCTACGTCCCATTTCCATGATCTCTCTAATTAGGAGATTCTCTGGGAAGGCTCCATATTATTCTAGGTGAAGGGTGGTTTTAAAATCTGTTTGGCAGAAAAAGTCTTCCCTGCTCTGATTCAAACTTATTTAGACCACATTTGCATAATGCCACATTGACTCCTGCTCACCACCAGTAAATATCCCCTTGGCAAGGCAATTTAAGACTTGACATTAGTTGAATTACTTGATGCTAGGTGATTGTGGCCTGTGTGGGGCCAGAGATACTCACAGTCCTCATGTCAGATACTTGCTTGCATGGAGAGAAAGTGGCTTACAAGGAGAGAGAGTTGGGTCTCCAGCTGTGGAGAGATAGGGAACCTAACGAAATGAGATCCTATGTATGAGATTTCCAGTTGGGCTTTGCTTAATACAGGTTGGGCCCAGAAACAGAAGTGAAGGTGCTATTTTCATAGGAATACTTATAATACTTCACACCAGGGCAAAGAGGACAACGTGCAACCCTGATGTACTTTATTAGCATAGTAATGTCAGGAGAATTTGCAGGTAAAAGTATCAGAATACAGCAGCCCAGTCAGGAAAGCAATTTCCCATGGAACATACAAGCCACAGGGCACCCTCCTTGCGGTGTCTTGTGCATTAAAGACCCCATCAGGAGCCTGAACCAGGAGAACATGAAAGGCCCATTCATAATCAATGATGAGACACCTTCTGCAAATGCCCAGAAATACCTAAATGGAGGATGGTGATGGGCAAGACTTCAAAGAGGCTGTGATCCTACAAATTAGGTGGGGCTAAAGTCTTGCACATGCAAATTAGCAGTCATTACCCAGGAAACAAAATTAATGTTATTGTTAAAGCAATTTCTGTCATACCTTTTATGTGCAATATTATCAACAGCATCTAAAACCATTTCTGTCATAAAGAAGGTACTCAGTGTCACTACATTTAGAGCTGAAGCAGGATCAGGGAATATGAGACCAAAGCAGATATGTCCCTAGTACACACCGCAGTGGCCAAGTGCTCCCCACCAATGTCTGCTCTGAATGGTCTCTGTGCTATTCCTTTCATTGTTTTGAATATTGCCCCTGAATGGGACCCTAAGAAGTCTGAGATGACTGCTCCCTCTTCTCTGGTGATCGTCACAGCAGTTCTGGACTGGCTCAAAAGTCTGCAGGTTCAGCAATCTTCCCTGAAAGAAGAGACTGAAAGCAGTTCCCCCACCAGCCCTCTTGCCCCCCCACCACCATCCCACTCCTCATCCACGCCACACCAGAACCAGGTACATCCCAGACCGAGTTCTCTACAGTCCTCTCATGGAAAGACTCAACGTCTGTGACTTGGGAGTAACACAGCTCATCTTTTGTAGCATTTTGTAAGTTGTGCCCTTAACGTGGGTGCCAACTCATCTGACAGTTGTTTTGTGAGGAGCAGGGAAGGGTGTTTTACAGCTCAGCTGCTGGGAAGCACAGATGTTGCGGGCTGTGTCATGGTGAGGTGGTAAAGGCTGCAAGGAAGGTGGGAGAGCATTAATTATCTTCCCGCAGCTGTTCATTAGCCCACAGATGCCTTGTCTTGCCATCTTCGGGACTGACGACCACATGATTGCAAAGCAAACCAGGAAATTAGAAGGAGGAAAGAAAGAACTACCTGAAGGTTGAAATGGAAAGCAACAGGCACAACAGTTTGAGAAGACACCCCCAATCTCAGCTTCTGGGAGCTCCGGTGATCACAGAGGTATCCAGGAGATGACCTGGGGCTCAGCCCATCAGCGCAGCAGTGAATCCTAACACAAGTTGCAAGTAAAGCTCTCTATCCAGATGCTGGAAGACCAGCCATCCAGGTGTCAGGAAACAAAATGCAGGGACAAAGCTTCCCCTTTTAAAATTTAACCTGCAAATGTTGATGAAAGATGCTGCTTCGCTGGCCTCGTCAACTCAAAAGCTGATCCAGTTCAGTCTGAGTAGAAGAGGAGTTCTTGCCAACAATCTGAAGGACAGTGTTTCAGACCTCAGTGTATCTTACCTGCTGAGATCTCACCTGAGCTTCATCTCATCTGGCTCCACACAGGGAAGGCACACGTGATAGCCTCAGACACCAGAGGAACAATGTTCAAACCAGCACCCAGGAGTTTTAGCCTGTCCGTCCTGCCACCAAGTGCCTGGTTCTGAGATCGCATAATTATGTCAATATCCTCATTCTCTACACAAGGTGCTCCCTTGCTCCCAGACCCTCCTCCCAGGGCAAGTGCCATTCTTGCTTCAAACATGACTTCAGACCCCCATCACTTTGTGAAACCTTGAAGTCAAGGTGGAAAAATGACTACCTCTTCTTGCCTAAACCTGTGCCATACACCCTTGTTCCTCATGCGTCCCACTCAAAAAGGAAAGAAAAGGATAATGTATGTGGCACAGATTAAGAGCCTCCATGTGACCAAGCCAGATACCCCTAAGGTAGAGCATGTAATATGCTTCCTGCCAAGGCTGGTGGGCAACTGCAGCAAGAGGGGGTCTCAGACAGAATATTTTGGTGAATGAAGCCGTTCTCTGGCATTTCATGGGAATTTATGCAGGCTGGAATATAGCCTCAATCTGTCAGAACTTCTACTGGCTCCCAGCACTACAGATTGCCCACCGTGGTCCCATGTATTGAAGCCTCACTGTGAGCAAGGAGCAGGGCTCTGTCCTTCCCCTTCCTCTTCTCCCTTCCTGCAGGTGATCATGCTAACCCTCCTTTCACTGGAACTGTCCCATCACACATAGCCATGTGGGTTTCTTCTACTAGCCCCAGAATACAAGTCACGGACGGTATGTCACAGCTATTTCTTTAACGACCTTGTATATGGTCTCGGTTTAAGTGCTGCCACATGCCCTAGAAGATACAAATGTTAGTTTGGAAACTGGGGAGAATCCCAGGCAGGTGTGATCTGAAATCAGACCCTGTACTCAGCGGGCAAGGAGAGATGGAAGAAAGAGATGGCCATGCAAGTTGGCAGGCAGCAGATGTAATAAGCCAAGAGAACTTACAAATGAGGCTTGCCTTGGGTGACCAGAGGAGGAGTAGATCCCCACAACTGTGTGCACATCTTAAAAGTTTATTTAGAGGCCTTCACTGGGTTCAGTCATGTATACCATCCAGATGGTCTCAACACCACATTGCCATCTCAAGGCTCTGTCCTTGGGGCCACCTCTGGCAGCCAGAAAGGCAAATAGAACCCATATTCCAAAGACAGGGTGAGGAGCCTCTGAGTGCTGGGGTCCATCTCAATGGTCAACCAGAGGTCACATCCTTTCAGTGACCTTCCCAAATGAAGACGTAGCAGAACCCAGGTTGAGGGGGGAATCTAAGGTGCCCCCTTGTCCATTCCACCTCCCCAGACTCAGCCTAAGTCATTTGAGAGAACTGACTTTCATTTCAAAGATCTCTGGGTAAAGGAATTCATTCTTTCTTCTATCAAGTCACCATTTGGCCTTCTCTAAAAAAGTTCTCCCTCATGTCTAATGGGAAATCTGTTGAAGCTTTGAATCACTTCTCCCAGCTGTGTGTATCCTCTGTCTCTACGAAGTTTCGTGACCTATTTCACACGTAGGCAACAGGAGTTAAAGGTTTCTCTCTGACAAATTAATATCATCAAGGACAAGGGATTAAAAGCCTGTATGCATCCCAGGGTCAGTCAATCAGCTACTTTTCTGGTCCAAAATCCCTAATCAAATGGACACGATCTGGGCTCTTTCAAAAGCATTGATTCCTGTCCTTGCCTGCTTCTTTGTCCCTAAGTGGTAACTCAGAGCCATCCATTTTTAAGTGATTTTCTTCTTCCTCAGTAGTTCCATGTTGGGCATCTTGCTATTTTTATATTATCTATATGGGTGTGATCCTCTTGTGATGATTATCTGTGATTAATCCTCGCAGCTATGGGAAAATCAGTGTAACGGCTTGTACTGCATCTAACAAGAGTTGATGTCTGTGTAGCTTTTTGTGTTAAGCAGCTTTGCAGGTTCACTTCATTGACAAGAGAAAAATAGGATATGCAATTAAAAAGGTGTTTATTATTTATTTTATAATTTATAATTTATAGAAATTATGTATAGAGTAGACAGATAATAAGGCATGCTTTCAGGGGGATTTAATGCAGCCAGGTGGCACATCATCAGGGCCCTAGTGCCCTCCAGAAAGGGCTTCACACACTCTTCTCTCCGGGTCCAGGCTGCCATCAGAATGAAGCCACCCTCTGCCAGTCGGAGCCAAGAGAAAGGGGAATGTTGTGATAGTTGTAGGAATGTGATCACGGTATGCATGTCTGTCTAAGTCATCACACCTCATTTCTGACAATGTGGGACAAGGAGAAGCCAATTCTGCCCCCCCAGAGAGTAGCTCGCTGTCCAGACACTGTCAATCAGGCAAGAATGACTCAACCCTTGAGTGTAAAGGGTTAAAGAAGAGATTTACAGCACTGTATTTCTTTCCCTGAAACATCAGGCAGTTCATATGTACACATTTCTCTCCACTAAGACCTAATTTTCCACCATTTCCCTTGATTTGCAGCTCCCTTTTCCCCATTTCCTTGATTTAATGCCCAATTATTTTTTGTCCCATTGCCAGTAAAACAAAATATTTCATAACTGCTTCTGTGAGATTTTTGGATACTGTTTTAAACACATGACTTACACACCTTATATTGCAAAATTTAGAGAAATCTAGTGAACACTTACATCTGAATTCTGCATTTTTCTCAACCAGCTGACCTAAGCTTGACATTTAAAAGCACCATGCCATACTTTAGCTAGTTCTCTGTATTCCCCTGTCTCTCAGCTCCCACACAGCATCCTTGGTGTCCACCTGGGAGCAGGGACATTGAGATCCCACTTCCCTTTCCCTCCTCTAGTCATGAAGGGACATGAGAGAACAGAGAACTAGCTAGGAAATCCAGAGATTGGCACCCAGTCCATGCTTGCCAACCAACTGGCTGTGAGGGCTTGGCTGCCTCATCTCACCAACTTGGTTATTAGTTACTTCATGTACAGAACGGGGGCTTTGAATCAAATCACTTCTAATTTTCTGACAGCTCTAAAAACTCTATATTCCCTTCTGTGTCCTAGAAACAAAGATTAAACACCCAGACTTATAGGTCTGGTTTTGGTATTTGAGGAAGGAAAAAATAAAACATTAAGAAGCAAGGCTTCTCTACTATTAAAATATTTTTTTCTCTACTTAAGCCTCCTTCTGCCTAATTTTCACATGCCATAGACACAAGGACAGTGGGATGGAAAGGAATCTTAGAGAAGTTGTCTCTGATTTGTTTGATAATCCTACTTATTTTCCTGTTCACCAGCTTTACACCTTATTGTTCTGTTCTCAATCAAATAAAAATAAAAGCAACTTGGTTTTGAGAACTTCACAAAAGCTATAAAAGTACTGGAGACAGCCTGGTGTGTCCAAAACCATCATTACCAAACTCACTCTGGAAATGTCACAGAACGTGGCCACTCAATTGCGTACCTACCAGGAAGAAGGGACTACTTATAACTCCAGGCAGAGCTCCCCCATGTCAGCCCCCAGCTCTGTTCCATTTGCTATCAGGCATCTACCTGACTTCCACCACGCAGACAGGGCAGAGCTGGCTCCAACCAGGTCCCCAGCCAAGGGTCCAGGACCAGGATTACGTTCTGTAAAAGGCACTTCCTACCGCAGGTAAGATCTAGTAGGAGCAAACACAACAAAGCCCTGGGGAAAAAAATGAACTTCAAATCCAAATCCAGGCACAGAGGGATCAGAGTTGAGGACACCGAGCTGAGTGGAGAAAGCCCAAAGGGACATTAGATTGGAGTAGATAAGAAGGGGTCCCAAAAACCATCAAAGCAAGAGGGCAGCACAGACAAATGACCATCCCCAAGCTAGGAAGGGGTCAGATTATATTGTACATCTATCAAATCAGCCCTTGCTAGAGGGCTTGATTTTGTTTTTGTTTTTGTTTTTTTTGCACTGGGGCCAAACACACAGTCAAGTGCCTGGGGATACCAAGGTAATTAGTATAAACCACTGATGGTATTTGCTTCTCAGAGATCAACAAGGGCCTGATACCTGGTTGGAATAGGCTGGAAAAGAAGGATTTTGGAAAGATGGTGGATTCACCACACATGTTTCCCCCACTTGCATCTCCAACTACCTCTATTTCCTGAGCAAAGGAGCTGTTGAAGCCTAAAGGTACCAGGACGAATATGGAGGGAAGCCTTCAGAGACTCTGTGGGAGAAGCTGGTGGAACTTTCTCCCCTGTGGGCCTCCACTGAGATCCAACTTCAGAGTGCCCAGTTCAGGTCCTAGCAGAGCTTGATGTACAGAGTCACCCTACACACACAGAAACACACACACACACACACACACACACACACACACACACACACACACACCTGACAGGGAGAGGTCTACAGCTATTCTGAAGGTCTACAGTTCTCCTTGCCCCTATGAGGAGGTGAACTAAGTTCTCCCTGCTCTTGGGGTTGGAAGCACCCAAGGAAACCAGGAAGAAAACAGAGTCTTCCTAGAGTTTAACTGCAACACAGGTCTTCAGGGGTGATGAACCTTTGGCCTTTCTCCAGAATACCTCCACTTAAGGTCCTCCATCAAGCATACCTGAGCCTCAGTGAGGAGGCAAAGAGAGATAGCAACACAACCAGCAGTGAAAGAAAATGTAATCACATTAAACAACACAGGCCCACCCTGTGGGAGCTTATATTCTAGGAGGAAATTAGTATCACAGCAAGACCCGTGCATTTCCATCAACTCTAAAAAGAACCCAACATGAGAAAATCATCCTCTTTTGGAAGGGGCAAGTACAGCTGCTCACAACCCCCTTCCACAAGCAGGAAATATTTCCATATTTTTGGAAGAATTTTTTAAATTAAAGGATAGGGCCAAGTAAGACTCTCTCTTGTGGCGCTTTGCTTTTTACTATGTCAGGCATAACTGTAACACACGAAGCTGGTCTCATAATATAAGCAACAGAAATTTATACATCCAAATGAACATAGTTGATGGCATTTTAAAAGGTTAGTAAATAACACCTCTTTCTTTATCATCTGGAGATTAAAATCAAATGAGAGAGATACACAGGAGTCATACAGATAGAATTCAAAATATCACCAATGTTATAGACCATAAGGTTTTAGATCTGTGGCCACAAGGGCTTACTAATACTTCACGTCCAAGTTAACCAGACCCACCCACAGTTTTCCAGGAGGTTCCTTCTCCCTAACTCAAAGTTGGACACAATTATTCTTTACCCTGGAAGGAATGGGCATAGGTGGGGAGAGGGTGGAGAACGGTCAACAGTATTATTCTAAAGTATAGCCCTCTACACAGGTGCATATAATCAGGGAAGACTCCTCCTCCGCCCCCAGCCTAATATCCATTTCCTTCCCGGTGGACACCTAGGCACAAAGTCTCTCTTTTCAATGTTACAATTGTTCAGAGTATTTTGGAACTCCTCTCTAGGAATCCTATTCAGAGTCCACAGCTATTCTGTGAACACCTTCAACTACAGCGAAGTTTCATCTCCAGATAGGAGACCGTCTAAAGTTGTTGGAGTAAAACAGGCAGAAAACTTGGGGGTCAGTATGAGGATGATAGTGGAGAGATGAATGTGCTTTTCTTGTATGACCTACCGTAGTTCCCCCTTATCTGCGGTGGATACTTCCAAGACGCCCAGCGGACGCCTGAAGCCACGGAGAGTCCTCAACCCCATATATACTATGTTCTTCCTATACATACATACCTATGGTAAAGCTTAATTGATAAATAAGGCACAGTAAGAGATTAGCAAGAAACCCAATAGTAAGACATAACAATTACAACAATGTGTAATAAAATTTATGTGAATGTGCTCTCTGTCTTTCAAAATATCTTACTGCACTGTACTTACCCTTCTTGTGATGAGATGAGTCAATAAAATGCTTACTGTGTGGGCACCTGGGTGGCTCAGTTGGTTAAGCGACTGCTTTCGGCTTGGGTCATGATCCCGGACAACCAGGATCAAGTCCCACATCAGACTCCCTGCTTGGCGGGAAGCCTGCTTCTCCCTCTCTCACTCCCCCTGCTGTGTTCCCTCTCTTGCTGTGTTTCTCTCTGTCAAATAAATAAAATCTTTTTTAAAAATAAATAAATAAATAAATAAAATGCCTACTGTTGAGGTGTAGCAAGCGTGTCCTGGTAAATGACACAGGCATTGTGATGTAAAGTTAGGCTACTATTGACCTGCCCAAGATTCGAGGATTCCACAGAAGGAGGATCCTTCACTTCCAGACAGCTGTTGACCTTGACCAGGGATAATTGAGACTGTGGGAAGCAAATTGGCAGATGGGGGGGGGGGGGTTATTGTATAAACCGATCCTGAAGTTCAATTGGTGTTTTTACATAAGAGCAGTACCCCAGGCATGAGGGTATGGTTGCTGTGGTGATACTTTTTGAAGCTAAAAATCGAGACACATGAGCTGAAAATGACTTTTTAAGCCACTTTTACATGGAAGCAGCTCTCTTGCAAATATAACTTAGATGCCAAAATACTGAACTTTCTGACATATTTCAGTGGTTTATGAACAGAACCAGATGAAACTTTGATAGAGAACTGCATTATCAATTCTAAACACACAAGTGGCACGTATGAAGTACTTACACGTTGACAACTTTGAAGAGGACAGTTCTCATATCACAAAATTCTGGTATATTTATATTTTAAAAAATCACACTTACTGCTTTACAATAAAACCTCAAACATGAACCCTGGTGAGAGACTTTGGTCGGTTATACGGACCTTCACCGGGAAGCCCAAACAGCCATACCATTTCAGCTGCTAGCGCACCAAAGATTGAGCTGCAAACAAATAAACCATTTTTAATCATGTCAGTTTTAGAAGAGGAATTAATCACATTTTCCACTACATTTACATTTTCCATTGGTTTGCAATTAATTTGGTGGAATGACCTCTTTGATAACATGGGAAACAAGTAACAGTGTTCAAAAGGTGGATAGAAGAAGCTCAGGTAATTAGAAGTTAGAAATCCAACAGCCAGAAGGAGTTTCAATAGCCACATACGAAAAACCCTGGCAGTTAGAGGGTCTTGCCCCTTCGTGGTGGAAAGAAAAGCTGTGCACCAGGATCTAAGGAAGAGAGGGAAAGGCCCCTGAGGGTTGGGGAAAGCAGACAGTGTACAGATTTGATGGTCAGAAAGAAATGAGGTGTTTTTTTCCCCAGCTACCTCCTCCTAGGAGAGTTGGAGGGGAAAAAGGGTTTGGGGAAGTAAGGCAATGGGAAGCCTAAACAAATAAGTTAGAGAATCTTAAGAAATATGGGACTTATTCCTCTTAGTAAATGACATTTCAGAATGTGTTGTGCGGGTGGAACACAGAGACCCCCAGGGCCATGTTACCATGGTGCAGGGCATTTCTGCCGCGATCTTGGAGGACTCCCATTAGAACTTCAGACTGTTCACCCCCCTGCTCAGAAGATACTTCGACTGCTGTCCGGAAGACAAGAACAGCTGGGCTGTTAAAGTCAACAGGCTCCCACTTCCACACCGACCAGATTGTGTCATAATTGGAAACATGAAATATGCCTTCCTCTGTTTAGACTTCTGAGGCGGGGTACAGCTTGTTTTTATTTCCTCCAAACCCCAGAAAGAGCCTGTCCCAGGCTTGCGTAAATGCTGCAGGCTTTTTGGTGAGGAGAAGGGGCTGTGGCCCCGGCCTGGTACAAGTGAATTGTGTGCAGTCCAGCAGAGAGGGGAGGGGGATCAGAGTCGGAGGAGGCAGGAGAGGTTAGGACTGAAAATAGGCCACCTGAGCCGTATTAGTCTTGCACATGGAATGGGCTCACTGATCCCCTCCACTTGTCTACAGAATCTTCTGGTCCTTCAGGTTCAGCTCAAAACCTGCCTGTTCATGTGGCATTCCTGGGCCTCTAGAAGCCCTCATTTCTCTGAGGTTGAACTCCCATAATGCTTGTAGTGTGCACGTGGGCACTCCCTGGAGCCCCGAGAAGGCTTCTGTGGGACCAAGCCCTATGTCCCTACACTGCTTTTTCTTCCTTTTCCTTCAGTCCCCATCTTTTTTAACCCTTTCTGGAAATTTCCCTTCCTTGTCCTCCCCAACCCATCTAGAACCCACCCCCTCCGACCACAGGTCACAGAGCCCCAAGGCCTCCATTACTCAGGCTCTGCTGTCTCTGCTGAGTCAAAGATGGCCTGCTCCACCCCCAGTTTCTGTGGCTGCACATGTGTTCTGGGGATCCGTGTGTGGGAGAAAAGACTTCTCACGTTTGTAATTTGCTTCTTCCCCAAGTATCTAAACATACCAGATACACCCCAAACTGCAAGGATTTATTTCCTACCAAAACTCATCACCAGGGCTACTGAAAATACCCACATTTATCCCATTAATGCAATTCTGAGCTGATTATTCTGCCAAAAGCCTTTGTCCCCTCCCAACTGCCCAGCATGGTGAACCACACTGTGCCCAATTCCTGCTCCTCAACTTCTGGGTTTCCCTCTGGCTTGTTCAGGGATTAGAGGTGACGAGAGTTAGACAATTATCTTGCTACCCAGAAAGTTAAGATTTTTTTCTCCCCAATTAGAATGCGAATTCCTTTTTATTCCCCACAGGATGTAACAGAGCACCGAACACATTTAGTTGCTTTGGAGCTAGCTAAGGGACAGAATAGGGACTCGAACTCAAGTCTGTCAGCTGTGGACTTCTGCACAGTGTCTGCTCAACACCGCATGCTTTCCTCTGACCCACAGTTTTCCATGGCTAAGCTGACTGGAAGGTTCTCTGGGAAAAAATTATTATTATTATTATTATTATTATTATTATATCTAGAGATAAGAACACAGGGTTGTTTGGAACTAGCAGAACTCCCCTGCCCCCTGTTCTGCTGTGCATGGCCTCCTAGCAAGCACCCAAGTCCTCAGGTGAAGAAGTGGAATCCAAGGCCATTTAATGTCTGTGAAAATGTCATCAACAGTTCTGTCCCAGCTTTTGTCAGGAAATTTGATCCCCAGCCAAAACTCAACCCTGTGGCCCCCGGAAAAATGGTAAGGAGGCCAGCCCAGGAACCCTACTCCTTCATAATAATTTGGCTGAGAGTAAGAACAGAGCATTAGTAATTCATACTCTTTTTTATTGACAGCCATCATGCCACAGAGTCAGTCCAAGCTGCTAGGGCCCTACACCACAACTGAGAGCTGACACTGGGTCAATAGACAGAGGCTGCCATGCATTTTCTAGTATTGCCACCCCTTTTCTCAGTGAAATCTTACACAGAACTCCAATAAAGAAAAGCAGTGAAGGCAATGGAGGTTGGGGTGGGGGGTCTCAGAGCCCATCTATCCAGTCCTCCTCCTTGATCATCCTCCCAGCCCATGTCTCTCCCCCAGCCCATGGGACATGGCAGGTGAGGAGCAGTCCTGGAAGGACAGCAGCAGAGCAGCCGGGAGCCGGGGAGGGAGCGGGTAGGCAGGAAGGCTGCACGGCAAGACCCTGGAAATGGACCTACTTCTGTTTTTAGAGACTAAATAATGGGCCGAGGAATCAGAATGAAGCCTGACACCAGACCTGTCAATGTTTCTAGCATTCATCGTCTTTAAATATTCAAACGCCATGATTTTGAAGGATCTTTGACTTTCCTCTTCATTTTTTTTTTCCAAATGTCAACAAACAGTGCTTCTGCCGAGTGAAGAGTCTGGACTTGTCTTTCCTGGTGGAAAACAAAAGAATGAGAGAGAAGGTGAGGAAAAATAAGGACAAAGGATGAGGCTCCTCAAGCATCCTGAGAGAGAGAGAGAGAGAGAGAGACCCACAGTTCGGGGAAGGGGATGAGGTGGAAGAGCAGGAGGGCCACAGCCCAGCAGCCCCCTGTGTGCCCTTCATGCTGCAGATCAGGAAACTGGGCCTCCAAGAAGTAAACAGACTTATGTTAGATAATAAGGCCAAGTTCAAAAAAATAGTAAAATTGAAACTAGAACTCATAGTTTCTGGTTTCACAAGGCAAATATTTTTCAAAGGGAAAGGAGATCCTCATAGACTAAGGGAAAAAAGGAAACATAGACCTGAATTACTGCTGCCAGGCATCATTTATTGAGCCGCTACTGTGTGGCATCTGTTGCCCTGCAGGCTGGGGAATAGAGATGAACAAGACACAGTGCCTACCCCCAGGAGTCCGCAGGCCAGGGGATGAAGCAGACAGAGAACACCGCTGCACCACAACCCCGTAAGTGTGACTGCGTCCTGTACGCGGTGCTGGGGGCAGGGGGAGGGTATCAGCATGACCAGACACATAATTTATGGGCTCCAGCACAAAATAAAAATGCAGGGCCTCATGTTAAAAAAAAATTACTAAGAATTTTAATATGATGAGAGCAGAGCATTAAACCAAATGTGGGAATCTTCTGAGCATGGAGTCCTCTGTGAGTGCACAGGCATCATACACCCCTTCACAGAGGACGTGCTTCTCCAGCCATGCCCGGGAGACAAAGAAGTCACCAGCATTCAGGAGAGGAAGAACATTCTTGGAAAAGATAACAGCATGTCTCAAAGTGTGGGGAGGTGGAAACGCACAGTATATTCGAGAAATGGGACAAGTTCAGTCAGGCCACAGTGGGAGTTAAGGGTAGGAGAGTAACAAGAAACGAGTCTGTTGAAGAAGCAGACCCCAAGTAGCAAGATGCTTTTGAACCATACTAGGGCTGGGGCACCTGGGTGGCACAGTCGGTTAAGTGTTTGATTCTTGGTTTAGGCTCAGGTCATGGTCTTAAGGTTGTGAGACAGAGCCCCACGTCAGGCAGAATCTGCCTGAGAGTCTCTCTTCCTCTCCCTCTGTCCCTCCTGCTTGTGTTCTCTCTCTCAAATAAACACGTAATCTCTTAAACAAACAAACCAACCACCATACTAGGCAGTTACCCTGAAGCTGCTCAGGGATACTATCTAATGGGTACTTTAGGCAAAAGTAAAACAAACCACTTGGGCAACAAAAAGAGTGTGAGTTGGAAGACAGTAAGCCTGGAGTGAGACCCCCGTTAGAAGGTGGGTGAAATGACCCAGGTACAAACTGAAAAGGAATATCCAGAGGGCATCTAAATACTGAAGAACGAGTGCCTGGCTGGAGATGGAGATTTAGGGGCTCATGCATGCACAGGGCAAATGAACTCTTGAGTCTAGAGTTGCCCAGAGTGAGATCTTGAGAATGAGCACCAAAGGTAAAGATGCAGGTGGGGGCGCCTGGGTGGCTCAGTTGGTTAAGCGACTGCCTTCGGCTCAGGTCATGATCGCGGAGACCCGGGATCGAGCCCCACATCGGGCTCCCTGCTCAGCAGGAAGCCTGCTTCTCCCTCTCTCACCCCCCCTGCTTGTGTTCCCTCTCTGGCTGGGTTTCTCTCTGTCAAATAAATAAAATCTTTAAAAAGAAAAAAAAAAGATGCAGGTGAAAGAAGGAGACTTCCAAGGGAGGGGTGTTTAGCTAAGAGGATGATCAGAGGAGCAAATTACGTGATTCAAGAGACAAAAGAGCTTCACAGGGGACAGAGTGGCAAGGTTGTAAAATATCCCAAGGGTATGGTAAAGACTAGTGTTTAAGATAACTGAAGGAAGCTACAGAGGATAAAATGTCCAAGGATGCAGACTGAGTTGGTGGCTGTCTCCCAGGCAATGGTGTTTCAGACAATAGAAGGTTCTGGATCTGCATCCCCACGTTCCCTGTGGCTGGACACCTGCCTCCCACCAGGATCTCAGGGGACTGCTGTGGCCGAAATCAATGATTGTCCTTAGAGCTGAAGCAAAGTAGCTCCTCCTCCCACGTGCCCCCTTATGGCTACCATGTGCCCCTGCAAGGGCTGCCAGAGACCACATCTGAGCTTGGGGAGGACACGGAGGTACATGAATGCTCCATGGTCACCCTCCCTTATCTTCACGGACAGTGACCCAGTCACTCAGCCTGGTGTCAGCCACACGTGGCCTCTGCAGCGGCCCAACCTGTTCACATGGAGGTCACACTCCTCCACCATCACCTTGAAACTCTCTCATGAGGTACTGAACAGGAATACTTCCCCCACCATGTTTGTTAGAACACAACAGTACTTTTATTAGACCTATTCTCCCGGAAAAATAAATAGCTCATCTGACTTAGAAGTTAGTGCAAGTTTCCCGTAAAGACCTGCTCGGGTATCAAGGAGCAAGATCGGTGCAGCTCCCAGATAAACCCCCACTGGCCCTCAAGCAGTAGATTGAGCCCCCTCCAAGCCCCAAAGAGCCTCTGCCACATTCGTTACATGGCTTGGGAGATCAGCAGTCCAACACAGAGTTTCTTTCATTAAGTTCCTACTGTGTGCCAGCCATGCCACCTCAGTTAGCTCATTTCCTTCTCAGGCCAAAACAATGGGGTAGGTATTAGTATTGTCCTATTTCCCAGAAAAGGTAAACTAAGGCAGCCCATGGTTGTATGATAGTATGAAGAGTGTTCAGTTCCTCCACTGCATCTGGGGGAGAATGCCTGCCTGTACACTCTCTTTTGTGCTTTTCAATATCTCAGGCAATAGTTTCTATAAATACAATACATTCTATATATTCAATAGTTTCTGACCTTGCCTCTTCACAAAGATAGCACAATAAGATGAATCAACCAGTGGGATCTTCTCTCATTCTTGGCTTCACGTCCACTGGCTACCAGATTGTGGAAAGAGAGTGGAATGGGCCAAACTGGCCATCGTCCAAGTCTTCCAAAAGAGGCATCCTTCTTGACCCTGCAACAGAGAGTGTGTGTGGTTTCCAAAGGAAAGCTTCTCTTCCACTCCCAGGAAAGCCTAGTGCTGTTTGCTCACACACACACACACACACCCTGACCTCCTCCTTACTTAGTAAAACCCATTTCCCCTGCACAGAGATAAACCACAGATGGACCCCACATCCTATTTGAAAATGCAAGCCAGTCCACACTGGCTCTGGCTTGTTTACAGTTGGCATTTTTCTGATTTGGCTTCCATCCATTCTGACTAGCTGATGCCCATGCCGCATCTGTTGGCTAAATATTTTTTATATCAGCCTTGATTCTGGAGACAACGAGGCCCAGACAAGTTAAGTAATATGTCTATGGACTCTCAGCTGTTACATGGCAGAAGCAGCATTCACAACAGCCCTATCTACCTCTTAGCCCCAACGTTCCATGCATCACGACTCTCTCTGACTGAACGCCTACTGGGGTGCCATGTAGAGAGACCCCCAGTGGTCCACCCAAGCATGCCGGATATCCTATGCTAAAAATTCAAATTCGACCCTTTTTGGAACCTTGGCTACGTACTTTTTAAAAAATATATATCTCTAAGGAAAGTCACACGGTGAACCCATTTTTACAAATCTCATAAATTTTGGATAAACCATCCAGTTGGAAGAGTGAGCCCGGGTTTTTTTTTCCCCCTCTGAAGTAGATTACTAGTTCCTGGGAAATGACCATAAATCAACATGCTTTCAGTTTCCAGGCCTTTACTTGGGTTATTGTATGCTTTTAAAGTCCTCAGCTTGTTAGCAGGTGACCCTCACAGGTTTAGGGCAGTGGACCAGCCTAAACACCACCCAGATGAGAGACACTAAATGAAACAGACACGAATAACCCCCTTGCTGCTCTCCTGTGAAATAATGTTCAGGAAGCACTCAGCAAGCCACAGGTGCTACAGCGGCATTGCCCTCCTGGCACCCCAGACCGGAGGGGCTGGAGACAGTGGGTGCCTCACTTCCTATACTTCCCGGCTTCCCTAATCCACTAAGACAGTGGTTCTCAAAGTATGGCCTGTGCCAGTGGCAGCAGCATCACCTGGAAACTTGTGAGAAATGCATATGCTCTGGCCCCACCCTGTAACTGTTGAATCAGTGTGCTAACAAGCCCACCCACTGGTTCTGATGTGCACTAAAAAATAAGAGCCTTCCCCTAGAGGTCTGCAAAAACCAGAATTGGGAGAGTCTGTCCCTTTGACTAAGAGAACTTAGGAACCATAGCCCTTAAAGAGAAGCATATCTAAAAAAAGGGGGGGGTGGGAAAAACATGAATTTCAGAGTTCAGAGTATGAACATGGAGTTGTATCCCATCTCAGATACTTGCTAATCATGTGGCTTTGAGCATATCACCTAATATTTCTAATTAGTTTCATCAGCTGTAAAATGGAAATCACAAAACCTAGCACCAGTGCCTGTAATACAGAAGTTGCTAAATAAAAAGTAACTGTTATAATGATGCTTCATCTCAATCAGTAACCGAGCACGACAGCCAATAAGCTACTGAATACCTCTCTCTCTCTGGTAGGTAGAATACAGGGAGCATCCACGCAAGGGGAAGGATAACCTGCCTGGGGAGAGGGAGTGGACAGACTTCTCCATCCTCACCTGGAGAGCCAGGTGTGGGAAGTACAAACTTGGATGAACTCCGTTTGTGCTCAAAAAGGAGAATAACAGGATCTCTGTGATGTCATTAGCACATTTGGGGAGCAACAGATACAAAGCCCAGATCCAGATCTTCAGAACCCCTGCCTCACTCCTTCACGCCGACATTCTCCCAAGAAACCATTGCTTGGAGAAACTTCAAGTCCTGTGCTAAAGTGCAATGCAAACCAAATAAGACCCTGAAATGCTAATGTCTTGTCAGCACAAAGCAGGGCGTCTTTATAAAGTAAACCAAAGGATCGCCAGCTCCCATCTTCTTGGGAGAGAAGGAGTAGAGGACAGGATAGGAGGCAAAGAATCAGGGGCCATGTGGTCACCTGACACAGGGTCAGAAGGTAAGGCATGAATGAACATAATTTATGGCAGAGTTTCTCAACTCTCAATAATGAGTATGACTCACTCATTAAAATGCAGATTTGGGGGGTGCCCGGGTGGCTCAGTGGTTAAGCCTCTGCCTTTGGCTCAGGTCATGATCCCGGAGACCCGGGATCAAGCCCCGCATCGGGCTCCCTGCTCGGCAAGAAGCCTGCTTCTCCCTCTCTCACTCCCTCTGCTTGCGTTCCCTCTCTCGCTGTGTTTCTCTCTGTCAAATAAATAAAATCTTTAAAAAAAATGCAGATTTTGATTCATCAAATCTGAAAGGGTGCCTAAGACTCTGCATTTCTAAAAGGGGAGAAAATTGGGCTAGATAACAAGATTATTTTTGATGGGCTGGAGAAAGAAAGAAGGAAGTTTATAAATGTTGGCCATTTAATAAATTTTGTTTCCTTGTGTAAGAACATGTTCTAGCCCTATGCTTCACACAATGTATTGCTTAATAAAATAAAGGATAAATTATAAAAAAAAGTCTATGAGAAAAAAAGACCCTTGTAAATGAAATGTTATTGTCATAGTCAATACCGTGTTACTCTGGACTCGCCCTAGCATGTGGTATCTTAGAGTGCCAGTCTATCCTCATTCATTCAACACCCCGAGGCTCTAAGGACCTCAAAGTGAGCCCTGATTTGAGCCCAGAATTGACTCTAAATCCACACTATTATTATTTAGTCCATAAATACTTGTGCCTGCAGTTAAGCAGAATAATATTTTGTAATGTTATTCTACATAGTTTTCATTGTAATTTTATAGCTTCTGTTGCCCATTAGCCCTCCATCCTCAGAGTCTGAGGTATCCATTAAATGGGGTGGGGTGAAGTAGAAGAGAGAGCAAGGAATTAAATTTTCCAAGAAGAAGAAGGCTTTGACACTCAACAATAGTAGTTTAAATTCACAATAAAGACATTCATCTTGCAAGCCCCAGTTTTCCAGTGCAAGAACCAGGCCCTTGAGAAGATCAAGAGTCTTTCCGAATTCCATAGACAAGGCAGGATGGAAGACATGAAGTGGAAACAGCTTACTTCCACTGACGGAGAAGAAGCTTAAGAAAAAAATCACAGTTATGTAAGGTGAATGTCCTGAGAGGAATCCACCTGTCCATTCCAGGGTACTTCTCCAGGTGGTTGCTTACAGAATTCCAAGTGGAAAGAAATTTCCCCTATTACATGTTGACTGGGCGTTGGTTAGGGGCTCTTGTTCTGAACCAAGAGGACAGACCATACATTACACCAGCGGCAGATACAGAGACAACCAATGCAGTGAGAACAGAGAGTAGGACCTGGTAGGACCAACTACTCCACCTCGAGGCCAGCCAGGACCAGAGGCCAGCACACAAACCAGACAGGAACCTTGCCACCTCTTGTTGCCATGATTCCATAACTCCTTCCTGCAGGCAGGTTTGATCCCAGGTAGAAGAGATAACACTTAATAAGGCACAAGGGTGCTGAAAGAAAGTTTACATTTAAAATAAGTGAGCTGTAAATAACCCAGTCAAGAAATGGGCAGAAGACATGAACAGACACCTCTCCAAAAAGACATATAGATGGCTAGCAGACAGATGAAAAAATGTTCAACATCACTAGCCATCACAGAAATACAAATCAAAACCACAATGAGATACTACCTTACACCAGCTAGAATGGCCAAAATCAACAAGACAGGAAACAAGTGCCGGCAAGGTTGTAGAGAAGGGGGAACCCTCTTGCACTGTTGGTGGGAAGGCAAGCTGGTACAGCCACTCTAGAAAACAGTATGGAAGTTTCTCAAAATGTTAAAAATAGAGCTACCTTATGACCCAGTGATTGCACTAATAGATATTTACCCCAAGGACACCAATGCAGTAAAAAGGAGGGCACATGCACCCCAATGTTCATAGCAGCAATGTCCACAATAGCCAAACTGTGTAAGGAGCTGAGATGCCCTTCAATAGATGAATGGGTACAGAAGATGTGGTCCATATATACAACAGAATGTTATCAGCCATCAAAAAGGATGAATACCCACCATTTGCACTGACATGGATGGAACTGGAAGGGCTTATGCTAAGTGAAATAAGCCAAGAAGAGAAAGTGGTTTCACTCACATGTGAAACATAAGGAATTGAGCATAGGACCACAGGGAAGGGAAGGAAACTGAAAGAGAAGAAATCAGAAAGGGAGAAAAACTATGAAAGACTCTGGAATCTGGGAAACAAACTGAGGGTTACAGAGGGAAGGGAAGGGGGTGACCAGGTGATAGGTATTAAGGAGAACATGTGTTGGGATGAGCGCTGGTTGTTATATACAACTAATGAATTGTTGAATGCTACAACAAAAACTAATGATGTACTTTATAGTGACTAACATAACATAATGAAAAATAAAATGAGTGAGTTTTAAGTGTCTGAGTAATTAGTGAAAAACAGACTACAAATCAAGCCAGAATTTGACCAAGCTACCTTTAATTATCAAGAATAAGTCTTTTCACAGTAACAAAAAATGATGGCTAGTGACAGATGTAAGAAAACAACATTACATTTTGCACATCTGAGTTGTGACTAAGTTTCAAATCCACTATATGCCTTGGTTTTGGGCAACTGGCAAGAACAAAACAGATGAAGTCTCTATTCCCCTATGGAGTCCATAGTTCAGTGGGAAGACGGTCATTAAACAGGCAATCCCACAAATAAATACGGAACAGAGAGGAAAGCAAGGAAGACCCTTGTCCCAAATCATCTTGGCTTCTCATCCTTATGCCAGAAATTCAGCAGCTAAGAATGAATTCTACTGGTTAATCATTGCTTTCTCCCTTAATCCTCTTTTTTTTTTTTTTAAAGATTTTACTTACTTAACAGAGAGAAACACAGCTAGAGAGGGAACACAAGCAGGGGGAGTGAGAGAGAGAGAAGCAGGCTTCCTCCTGAGCAGGGAGCCCGATGTGGGACTCGATCCCGGGTCTCCAGGATCATGACCTGAGCTGAAGGCAGTCACTCAACCAACTGAGCCACCCGGGCGCCCTCCCTTAATCCTCTTAAATATGAGGTCTTGTAGAAGGAGCTGCTCATGAACTTGCTAACATTTTCATTTTCAGAGTTTAATAATTGTCATTCTGTTCAAAAGATCAAAAAGTAGGCAAGTTCCAAAAGGCTACTAGGGAAGGCAGGGAGGAATGAGCAGTGGGAACCCTGCAGAGGGAAACCTGTGGTGGCTGGGAGGATGGAGGGTGAGGTATATGGGCACAGACAGGAGTGTGTAGGGATGAAGGTCTCCACAACAAACTTGCTTAGCAGTCTTGCCTAAGATTACTCTATCCCATACAATAGCACTGGGAGCTTAGCAGAAGTTTACAATGATCCTGTGGGTATGATCTGATGCCTGCACTCCAGTGGACTAGAGAGCACCTAGATATTAGGACAAGCCTGGAAGGAAGTTTAGTCTCTTTTCTACACTCAAGGGCCCTCAGCTTTCATCTCAGTGCCTAGTGGGAAGCGGGGTCCTTCTTCCAGTGAGGACAGGGAATCCAGTTAGCCAGAAACCCCTCTCACCTGCAGGAAGGAACACAGCATTGTCCTTAAATCCATTGCTCTGACATCCATCAAAATTCAGACTCAGCCATTTACCAGATGAGGGACTGCAGGTGAGTGACTTGACCTCCCTGTACCATACTCCTCGTCTATGGGGTTGTTGTGAGATCAAATGAGACACTTTATGCAGAATGCTTTTTACTTACCTGCTACTTACTAGAGTTCACAGAGAGGCAACGGTGTGAAGCTGGTTGCAGCCATCTTGGCAGGTGCACCCCACATCAGCATCATGTGGGTGCTTGTTACACCTGGCCTCCACCCCAGACCCAGAGAACCAGAATTTCTAGGAATCTGTGTCTTAACGAACTTTCCAGGTGACTTTTATGCACTCAGGTTTGAGAAGCATGACTCTATAATCACAGATAAGCCTAAAGGCTTCTGTAGTATCCTCAGTGGGTGAGTAAAGCATTTGGGGAGGGGCAGGGGTGTTGAGCTCTTGCTGGTAGAGTATCTTAGGCAAATCCCTGCTTCCCCAGAGGCAATGATAAGATTGATGAGAGCACCCCATCATATGCCTGAAAGGGCTTTGCAACACATCAAACAACAAGAGAGCAGAAGAGAATGCTATTCTCACCGCCACATCTGTAATAGGGTTTTTTAAAGGGAAAACAGCCAAGTTCTTGGCTTTCCTTCTCTGCTCTTGGCAAAACCTCCTACTGCCCTGGGAGAACTGCAAGAACATTGACCCAGAATTCCCTGCATGTTTCCTTGGGAAAGCAAGCTGACTCTGACAGCTAAAACTGCTACACGGTGCATCATAAGATCCCCGAGGCTCTGACCTGACAGCTATTCCCTGGGCTCTCTGGCCTGCACAGCTGGCCCACAACAGTGGGGCTCCCTGTGCCTCAGGAGCTTTCTGCTGATGGAGCATAGCTTCCAGGGAGCCTCAGGATTTGAATCAAGACCAATAAATGAGTAGAAGCTACAAAGGATCAAATTTCATGCCCAAATAAGGAAGAACTTTGCAGCTGTCAGAGCTGCCCAAACATAGCATAAACTTCCCTAGGGGGTGGTAAGTGAGACCCCTGACCTAGGAGAGGGTCACTCACACACCAGTGAGCATGCAAAGCTCTGGCAGGGCTGTTTGATACCTTATCTTCTTACCCAGCTCTAGTTGGCCCCCCAAGGGGCCTTCTTCCAAACATTCCTGAATCTCTTCTTTCATTCATTCTGTATTTGCTTATCACCTCCTGCATGTCAGGGGCTGTCCTAGACACTCAGGATGAAGGGCCCTGCTCTCAGTTTGGACGAGATGAGCAAGGAAGGCCTCTCTGCACAAGCGATATTGTTATAGGCTGAGATCTAAATCACAATAAAGAGCCAGAAGCAGGAGAAACATGTGGAGGAGCCTATCAGGCCAAGAAAACAAGTGATGGTAAAGCATGTCCTGATTCAGGAATCTTGGGGTGCAGTCAGAGGGGAGGAAGCAACAAGAGAAGGCAGAGATCCTGTATGGAAGGCTTTATGAGCCAGTATATGGGGTTCCTTTTCTATCTTTCTCCCTCTCTCCTTCCCCCACCCCGTCCTTCCCCCCCTTCCTTCCTTCCTTCCTTGCTTCCTTCCTTCTGCCCTCCCTCCCTCCCTTTCTCTCTCCTTCTTTTCCCTCCTTCCTCCCTCTCTTTCTCTTTCCCTCCCTCCTCCTCCCTCTCTTTCTTCCTTCCTCTCTCCCTCCCTCCCTTCCTTCCATCCTTCGTTCCTTCCTTCCTTCTTCCTTCCTTTCTTCCTTCTTCCTTCTCTACTGCTCATTTAAACAGGCTGCTGATTGCCAGCATCATCAAAATTCCTTTGTTGAGCACCTAGTTCCTACTACAAGCCTCAGGGAACCAGGGCTATTTCCTCCCACCCAGCTGCTACTTACTCTGAATACCCTGGAGCCTGGCCTTTGCTTTCAGCATCTTTCTTCACCCAGTATCACCCAAGAACTTGGATCTGACAGCCAATTGCTTATTTTCTGATCCACTGGCTGGTTACAGATCCTTTTCCAATATCCTTTTTCTTCTTTTATCTGTCTTTTCCATGTGATGAAACACAGGTACATTGTGGACATGGATCCAAATGCAACTGGGAACAGAAAACTCAGTCTCCCGGTATGGGGTTGGGGGTAAGGTAGCACAGCGGTTAAGGTACAGCGTCTGAGCACAAATGCGTGGATGTCAAAACAGGTTCCTTCTCACTTGCCAGCTGTATGACCTTGCACAAGCCACCTCCCAGAGCCTTAGT
The DNA here is from genome assembly GCA_004023965.1 of Spilogale gracilis. Lineage (NCBI taxonomy): Eukaryota > Metazoa > Chordata > Mammalia > Carnivora > Mephitidae > Spilogale > Spilogale gracilis. Next base: position 114,372 of record PITA01003206.1, read on the forward strand.
TTTGCCATATGTAAAACTGAGATACTGATAGTCTAACTTCATGGGAGGGTTAGTAGGGACTGACATTTTACAAGTAAAGAATTTAGAGCAGGGCCTGGTTCTTAGTGAGTTCTTAATAAGCATACAGACTTATTTGGCCCAAACTTTGGAATCTTGTAAGTCTTAACATATATTCAACACTGAATGAATATTTATTGAGCATCTACTGTGCCAGATGTGGTTTCACAGAAACAGCTTTGGTCTAGGAGTCAGACAACCTATATTCAGATCTCAGTTTTGTCATGAGCTGGGTGATCAAAGACCACCCTTGTCATCTCTTAGTCCTTGGGTTTCTTCCCCCTTAAAGAAGTCCACGAAACCTGTGACTTGCGAGGGCTTGGCCAAATGGATGTCCTCAGGAGGATGCAGCCTGCAGTCCTCGCCAGATGGCGCTGACCCCTCCTGGCACTCATGCCCACTGGTCCCAGTGTGTGTGCCCACACCCTGGAGAGAAACAGGACTGATCACTGTCTTGTGCTTGCTATAAAATATTGATTAGGGAATTTAAAATTTTGAAATGATTTAGGAGCCCCGAGACGGGGACGTAATGTGCTGTGCCCAGTTGCGTTATGAGCCATCTATCTCCTGTCAGCAAGCAGCATGAAAGTGACAGAATCAATACAAACGTGTCTGAAGAGAGGCTTAACTCATTTCCCTCCTCCAGGAGCTGTGGTTGGAATGGGTCAGCTCTGGGAGTTCAGAGTTGAAGCTAGAGCCTGGACATCCATCTGCTGGGTGCAGGGAAGGCAAGGCTGCTGGGGTACTGCCTATGTTCACTATCTTCATTGGCTGCTACCTCAGGAAGTATTAATGAACCTAGAACTTCCATTCTCTCCTTTCCTTTTCCAAGGCTTTAAAGAGGATCTTCTGGGTGGTGGCCTGAAAGGAGTATGATAATTATAAGTGTCTTGTATTTAGCATGTAATGGGCAACAAGAATCTTCTAAGAATCATCTTAACTCCTCAGAGCTCCAGTTTCCTTACCTGTGAAAGGAAGAGAACGATCACACAGCCTCAGAGGGTTGATGCCAGATTAAGGCAGACACATTGTGAATGTGTACTTCATGCCATTGACTTGTATATTCAAAAATGGCTAGAATGGCAAGCTTCATGTCCTGGAGGTTCTACCACTACAGAAGAAATGATCAACAAACAAACAAACAAACAAACAAGCAAACAAAAAACCTAATGAGGTTAAAGCAGAGAAACGACAGTGTGTCATACAGAAAAGGTTCTCCAAACATGGCAAGTGTTGAGGAGACTGGGGGGCAGAGTATGACAAGTAATGTCTTCACAGTAACAAACCTCATAGCCACAGAGCTGGCATTTCAACCCAGGGCTCCTGATGCTCCACAGAAGCACTGACTTTCTGGCTACCCAGTGCAATGAAAAACAGAACAGGTGTGCTGCCAGAAGGTCTTCTCCAACCTTCTTTGCCAGGTTCACCTATTTCCTGACCAGCATCCAAGGTGCCAGTGTTGCATTCCTCGGTGAGGTTAATAAATACGTTGTTCCTAGGGAATGGCTTTGCTGCTTCCTGCCTCGTACACAGTTCTATGCTCCTGGAGCATTTATTAAACACACTGAGGACTGAATAGGAATTCTATTTTTCTGGCTAAACAATGGTGTGTGCAGCAGACAAATAGAATTACTAGTTTAATCTTACCTTTGCACGCCTATTCAGCTTAAGGGGGCTGGCTTACCCCCGGAGCAGTATGACATCTCAGGATTTAGGACACTAAAGAGCACATCTATAAAGGACCTATTTACTACAACAAGGAAAAGCCAATTTGGTAGGTCTTTTAAACTCAGGATATATTTTTCATGATAAATTCATTTTCCTAAGGACATATATACTAAAGCTGCTTTTCCCCAAGTCTGTGTTGACCCTATCAGAGTGCAGAGTATAGACCCCCCTCTCTGTTTTGTCACCCAAGTCTCAAATCCTAGAATCTCAGTGTGACTTTTGCTTATCATAACTTACCTTTTTTATCCAAGCCCTTTCAGCTGTTTATCATTCTTTTACTCCAGTTATCACATTCATTGATTGAAAAAAGCATTTGTTGGACACCTACTACCAGGCAATATGGACCAGATGGAGAGATAATTAATACAGAGTTTTTGCCCTCAGAAAACTCGTGGTCTAGCAGAAAAGACAAACATGAAAAGAAAAGAGTGCAATACAGTATTAGAAGTGATGCAATCCAGGGATGTCAGTGGAGGGAACAGTTAATTCTCCTAAAGGGTCAAGTAGCAATATCAGACTTTGACTGACTTTTGAAATGCATCTTCCTTCCAAGCAAAGGGATCCAAGTGGACTGGATGAGGAAAAGCATTCCAGAGATGGCACATGGGCCATGGCATGGAGCTGAAGAACAGGATGACTGATCAGGGAACTGAGTGTAGTTTGTCAAAGCTAGAATGTACATGTGGTAGAGATGATGGGGTGGAGATTGGGGATCAAAAAACAGTTGCTTTGTTCAATAGCAGCCAGAACATCTGAACGAACATTTTTCCAAAGAAGACATGGCCAACAGGTACATGATGGCCAAGAGATCCATGAAAATGTGCTCAACATCACTTCATCATCAGGGAAATGCAAATCAAAACCATAATGAGATATCACCTCTCACCTGTTAGAATTGTTATTTTTAAGAAGACAAGAAATCACCGTTCTTGGTAAGGTTGTGGAGTAAAGGGAACTCCCATGAACTGTTGGTAGGAATCTTACCTAAAACAACCACTACAGAAAACAGTACAAAGTTTCCTCAAAACATGAAAAATAGAACTACCCTATAATCCAGTAATTCCGCTCCTGGGTATTTATCTGAAGAAAACAAAAACAAAAAGATATATGTACCATCATGTTCACTGCAGCATTAATTACTGTAGTCAAGATATGGAAATGGAAACAACCTAAGTGTCCATCAGTGAGTGAATGGATAAAGAAGATGAAATATTACACAGCCATTAAACAGAATGAGATCTTGTCGTTTGTAACAACATTGGTGAAACTCAAGGGCATTGTGCTAAGTGAAATAAGTCAGACAGTGAAAAACAAATACCATGTGACCTTACTTATATGGGGAATTAAAAAAATGGAAAAAACCACAAATAAACAAAAATAAGTTTATAGATATATTATATCTATCTATCTATCTATCTATCTATATATATATATATATATATATAGAGAGAGAGAGAGAGAGAATATATTGGTGCTTACCAGAGGTGGGGCTGATGGAAGAAATAGGTGAAAGACGTCAAAAGATACAAATTTCCAGTTAGAATATAAATAAATCTTTGGATATAATGTACAGCATCATGACCAAAGTTAATAATACTGTATTGCATATTTGAAATTTGCTGAGAGAGTAGATCTTAAAAGTTCTCATCACAAGAAAAACAATTGTAATTATATAACATTATGAATGTTAACTAGAATTTTTACGGTGATCATTTCACAATGTGTGCAAATATGGAATAATTATATTGTATACCTGAAACTAATATAATGTTACATGTCAGTTTTACCTTGATTTTTAAAAAATGGTGTGCTACCAGTCAGAATGGCCAAAATTAACAGGACAGGAAACAACTAGTATTGGAGAGGCATGGAGAAAGGGGAACCCTCTTACACTGTTAGTGGGAATGCAAGTTGGTGCATTTTGGGAAACAGTGTGGAGATTCCTTAAAAAATTAAAAATAGAGCTACCATATGACCCTGCAATTGCACTACTGTGTATTTACCCCAAAGAAGGGCCATATGTACCCCAATGTTCATAGTAGCAATGGCCACAATCGCCAAACTGCAGAAAGAGCCAAGGTGCCCTTCAACAGACAAATGGATAAAGAAGATATTGGTCCATAAACACAATGAAATATTATGCCTCTATCAGAAAGGATGAATACCTAACTTTTGTAGCAACATGGATGGGACTGCAGGAGATTATGCTGAGTGAAATGAGCTAAGCAGATAAAGTCAATTATCATATGGTTTCACTAACTTGTGGAGCATAGTGAGTAACATGGAGGACATAAGGTGAAGGGAAGGAAATGTGAGCTGGTGTAAATCAGAGAGGGAGACAAAGCATGAGAGACTTTGGACTCTGAGAAACAAACTGAGGGTGTTGGAAGGGAGGGGGTGGAGGATGGATGAGCCTAGTGGTGGGTATTAAGGAGGGCACATATTGCATGGAATACTGGGTGTGGGACCAAAACAATGAATCTTGGAACACTGAAAAAATAAAATAAATTATTATTATTTTTTAAAGATTTTATTTATTTATCTGACAGAGAGATCACAAGTAGGCAGAGAGGCAGGCAGAGAGAGAGGAGGAAGCAGGCTCCCTGCTGAGCAGAGAGCCCAATGTGGGCCTCAATCCCAGGACCCCGAGATCATGACCTGAGCTGAAGGCAGAGGCTTTAACCCACTGAGCCACCCAGGAGCCCTAAAATAAATTATTATATTTAAAAAATGTTGTGCTAGATTGTATTATTGTTCTCAATGGTTCCCTCTCCCTTTCTGTAAGAGAAATATGCTATCCCTTCCCGTTACCCACCAATAGCAATTTACAGAAACTTCCTGTGAAAGGAGTATATTCCCCGCCCTCATTGACCACAGGCTACATGAGAGACTTGCTTTAGCCAACTGAATGTGAATCAAAGTGACATATGCCACATTCTACATAAGAACCATTGTGTGATTCAGCCATATCTCTTTTTCATTTTTCGTAAGAATAGTTATCCCAGATGGTGGCTGTTTCTTCAACCTAGATTCTTAAAGGAAGAATATATTTGTTGTAGGAGCAGTGCCATTCCAACCCACAGACGATCTGAAACGTGATCAAGAAATAAACTTTTATTGTAAGCCACTGAGATATGGGGGTTGCTTGTTACTGCAACACAATCTAATGAAAACTGACTAATATAGTTGGGAACCTATTCACACAAGGCTCCAAGAAACAGGCAAATGGAGCTTTAATGTTTAAGACTTTGCCAACCAGAACGGAAGTTGTGGACAAATGAAAAGGGGGCATTCATTCTCCCAAAGTCACGGTCCATTTCAAGCAAGACACAGTTTTCTCACTTGCATTCACTGCACAAAATCTCTCAAATTTCTCACAAAAGACTTTGATCATCATCTTTCTGACAGGGGAGAAACACTGTAGGGCTGCCAAATTCTCTAAATTGAAATTATTCACTTGAAGTCAAATACTGAATAAATCTAGGAAATAAGATTGAGCTAGCTGATTTCGTGCTTTAAATTTTTTTCATTTCCAAACCTGTTTCTATCTGTAAAACACCGAGGCAGTAGACCATCTGCCACTTAAGTTTCTGCGGTAGCACTTAAAGCAGACAATGCTTTTTGCCTGAGGAAAGTTATCTTCCTTCTTGTGTTAGCTTATCCAAGAGAGACAAAGATAGAGTTCTGGTATTATCCAGAGGAAGACATTGCTAGAAGGGTTTTCACAGATTATTCCAGCTTCCTTTTTAGAGATGAAAAAATCGAAGCCGTAATGTGACTTATGCATAGAAGCTGGCACATAATACGTACTCAATAAATAACTATTGAACAGATAAATTAAAACCTGAATGAATGAATGCACTCTTACCCTAATTGCTAATGGCAGGAGTGCCCTAATTAGACCTGGTATACCATGTCAAATGCACTTTTCACTGAATGAATTGTGTTTTACCATTCACTCACCTGTTCACTCAATATCCAAATTGTAATGAGCTGTCCCTGTGTGCTAGATATAAAGCTGTACACTGAGAAAGAGAAAGATGGCTTGGGCAGGTCATAGCTTCTGCCCTCCGAGAGCCCTGGTCTAACGTGAGACCATTCTAACTTCCCGGCATGTACCACTTTCATATTCTATGTCATTAACTCTTCAATCATCCTCCCTTTCACAAAGGAAGTTTTCTACCAGTATTTTTTTAATGCAGTTTTTTCCCATTTTCCATAATAATTGTTAACACTATTTACCATATTTGAAATTAAAAATAGGAAATATGTATTTATTCATTTAAATATAACTATAATAAAACCACTACATGTTAACATAAATAGCATTTTTTCTCAAAAAAATTACAGTTTTCAAATAAAAATCATTTCAATGAAAAGAATGGCATTATTTTGCATTTTTTCAAACATCTTTAATGCCCAGCTTAACGAAAATAACCTAGTTTCTCAGGTCTGGTTCATATATTTAATCTCTTGTGATATCACGTGTCATGCAGCCTTTGGAAAATTCCCTGGTACACTGTGAGAATATGGAAAGGAGAAATAGTAAATAATGTCTTAATATTGTTTTGAACATAGTTTCAATCATAGGGACCCGCTAAGCAGTCTTAAGGACATCCTAAGGGTCCCTAGACCACACTTAGAGAACCATTATTCCGAAGACAACTTAATCTTCCCTTCAAATGGGGGGAGGAGGGAAATTGGAACGTTAAAAAGGAAAGGAAAATGCTAAGGGACTGGGGTATGTCAAACCTCTGAACACATGTGCATTCAGGATGTAGAGAATTGGGGTGGAATGTGGTTGCCCCCCATGACCGCTTAATTATTTTTTTAAGGTTGGACAGCAACTCCCCAGGAACATTTAATACTCTTCACATCAGGGTCTATGAAATTCAAGGCAGGGTCATTGCTATAACAGGGTTTCTCCTCCATTAATCCTGTTTCATCCTCTTGAGGACCAAATGACTTACAAGGATAAAGGAAGTTGTTTTAAAGGAAAAAGTACAATCAATTACCCATACACCAATCCCATGCCAAATAAATAAATGTCACCTTTATACTAGTGAAGACAAGAATAATATACCCAAAAACATATCTAAGCCTATGAAACCTTTTTTTTGTCAAAAAGTAATCCTCTGTACCAAAAAGCATATATGGGAGATTATAAAAATATGCCAACTACATAATAATGACAAAAACAAAAATAGTGAAATTAAAATAAAGAAATAATCAACATCTAATGCTAATATGAAGCCATGGAGGGATAGTAGATAAAAATGCAAGATTGAAAGACCTGCACAATTATCTAAATCATTTAAAATGGAGGTCCAAGTTCCTTTTAGCCCTAGCAAAAGCAGACACACAGTTAGTGACACAATAATATATGCTAACTTTATTTAACATAGCTTTACTGGCACTGAAACTCTGGGTCCTCATAGAGGTGGACAGTAAGTGTCATGGAGAAAATACATTTCTTATAACTTCCCTCAGTACAAGCTGAGGTCATAACAGCAAGGCCTTTAGACCACAAATTTAATATCTGTAATATATTGAGGGTCTCATGATTCTCAGTAATTCCAAAACTACTTGTACAAAGGTTTCCAGTGGCTTTTCACCTTCAATGACTCACATCCACACTCCCTAGGCCAGCATTCAGAGCCACGAACTAATTTCATGAAGTTATCTCTCACTGCATTCATACTCAAATCCTCTACCTTACTCAGGCTGTGACAGTCACCCCTTCAACCTTGATTCCTGCCTCCACACCTGTGTCTATGCCATGTCTCCCACTGAGTGTGTACCTGCTGGATATTTGTTACTTCACGGCTTATGCCATAATAAGAGAAATACATATGAGTAAACTGCTTTCCCTTTAAGGTCTTTCTCACTCATTTTTGTTGGTTTGTTTTGTTTTGTTGTTGTTTCAGGAAGAATAGAATGAAATGGAGCAAGTCATGTGGACCAGGGTACCATGTCTATGATTCATTTAGTGTCTCCAATCAACATACCCTCTCACCCCTTTCCCTTTATTGTCCCTAGATCATTGACTAAGGTCCATGAAAGGTGGTCGTTCATTCCATTATTCATCCATTCAACAAAGATTTAAGAGTTAGGTGCTGTTCTGAGCTATGGGGATCTAGCAGTGAGTGAGAAAGACATAATCCTAGGCCATGCAGACAAAACACAAGTGAACAAAGAAACTGCAAGTTACAATTGATGCTATAAAAGCCAAAACAAGGGACTGAGAATGAAATTAGCAATTTAGACAGGGAAATCAAGGAAAACATCCTTGAAGAGTGATATTTCAGTTAAGATCTGAAAAAAAAAAAAACAAGAGGAAGTTGTTACAGGAAAGGGGGAAAGAGCATTCAGATGAGTAAATGTGAGTCAATTTTCTCATCTGTTAAATAAAAGAATAACAGTTCCTATCTTGTGTGGGTGATAAGAGAATTTAATGTGTTAATCCATGGAAAGCACTTAGAACTGGCTAGGATCATAATAAATGCCATTAAGTTAGTGATGTAAATTACCATTCCTGGCAAAGGGGACAGCATGTGCAAAATCCTTGATGTTTAAGGGAGAATGATATGTTCAAGGGATTCAAAGAAGACCGGCATGATGGAGCATGGTGAATAAAGAGAAAAATATGGTAAGAAAAAATTGAAGAGGTAAGAGACAGAACAAGCAAAGGCAGGACACACTATAGGAACTTGGGTTTTATTCTAGAGGTAATGCAAAGATTTGGAGGTTTTTGAGTAGGAAAATTGCTGCTCTGTATAGAGCAGACAGTAATATAGAGTGAGATTGGAAGAAGAAGAGCCAGTTAGGAGGTGGCTGTACTTGTTCAGGTGGAAGATGATGATGTAGGCCAAGACTGGGAATGGCAATGGACATTGTGAGATACATTATATAATTTGGAGTAATAGGATTTATTGATAGATATGATGTGAAGAGTTAGGTAACAGGCACCAAGAGTACCCTTCTGATCTTAGTCAGTTTGAAATATCTATAAGCAGCAGTCCCAAGTAGACAATTGGATTTATAAGTCTAGAACTCAGAGGAAAGATGAGACAAAAGATACAAATATTGTGGACCTCAGTGTAAACATATCTAAATACATGGGACTTGAGTAGATCAGCCAGGACAGGACTTTGGAGAGAACAAGAGAAGAAGAGCCGAGTCTAAGCTCCAAAGAATCTCAATATTTAGAGGTTGGGTGAAGGAGAAAGAGCCAGCGGAGACTGGAAGTCATGGTCATGAGGTCAGAGAAGAGTCAGGAAAAAGGCAGCACCTGGGTAGCTTTCCCTCATGTCCTGGGACGGAGCCCTGTGTTGAACTCTCTGCTCAGTGGGGAGTCTGCTTTCTCCCTCTCTCTTTGCTCCTCCCTCTGCTTGTACTCTGTCTCTATTGCTCACTCTCTCTCTCTCTCTCAAATAAATAAATAAAATGTTTTAAAAAGAAAAGTCAGGAAAAAAGAATTTTCAAGCAAGCCAAGAAAGGAGAGTGTTTCAAGAGACGAAATGCTCAACATTGTCCCAAAGATGCTGAGGGTTCAAACAGGGTGAGAATGAAGAGATGTCATTGGATTTGGTAACTTAGAGGTCACCAGTAATCTTGACAAAATTGAATGCAGTCAATTGGTAGGATCAAAGGTTTGACTGGAGTGGATTTAAGAGAGATTGGAAAATTAAGAGACAGTAACAATGCGTGTAGACAACTCTTTTGAAAAATTATGCATAAGAAGAATACCAGAGAAATGAGACAGTGGCTGGAGAACATGTGGAGCCAAGAACGGAGTTCTTGCATAACTGATCACTGGTGTTTACAGGAAGTGAACTTTGGTTTCCATGATTTTACCTCAGAAATTCTAAGCTCAGTGAGCAAATGGCTTACATCTTTTGTCCCCTAAGGGGAAACATGCAATTGTAGGAAAATGCTGACAGATATAAGTGGTCTCACGTGGGCATCCTCCTAATTTCCTGCCCCCACCACCAGCTATTATTTTACTTTTCCAGCCTCAGTAGGATATTCCTAAAGTTCCCTACCCCAATATCAAAATAACCTTCTATGATATATCTCAGAAATTAACTCAATTTGCAACTATTCTTGGTTGGAAGACATGTGTTCCATATGTCCTCATCCCTGCCTGGGTACCACAACATCCCCCCTCTCTCACCTGGAGGCAGAGTAAATCATTAAGTTGCAATGCACCAAAGCAGTGTTCATTTAGATAGACACTACAGTGAGCCAAATATACTCATTTAAACATCAATAAACTCGACCTCCAACTGAGTTCATTTGTGCAGAGGGAGGTAAGAAAGATTTGAGGAACATCAGTGAACCCCGTTAGCTCTCAAGATGTTATTAGAGCAGTGGAAGCACCAACCTCCCACCAATAGTTGCTAAATGTGATCACTTTCAATTTGTTCAATTCAGCGGATAAGTGATATACAGATTTGAGGCTTGGAATAAATTGTAACAAGAATTCCAACGCTGTAATGTTCTAGCAGGAACAGAGAGCACATATCCCCATCCTACTCAGCTGAATTAATTTGGACCTGTTGTGGCTGGGTAGTCTGCTAGTATCACAAACCAGCAAACTGGTAAAAAGCAAGGTCTGCTTCTATCACCAACTGACCAAAACACTAGTGGTCTTACAGCCTCTAAATGCAGTTTGATGATTGATTTTTTTTCCTATTTGTGCTATATCTAAGGGCTATGCAGTGCCCACTGTATATAATGCTATAACAGAAGACAACACAAAGCCAATTCCCTAATCAAGATTCTGTTCAAAGTGTCCATATTAAGGTGATCTTCGGTTAGTTTGAAGATAGAGGATTTGCCTTCGATTGGGTCAAGCACCTTTCCTTTCACCCAAAAACATAGGCTCAGTAAAGATTTCCATTAAAGCACTTTATCAAGACAGAGGTTTATTCTAACTTAACAAAGAAGTAAAACCATAATTAATTAACATGCTGGATGTTTGTCCTTGGTATAAACATAATCATTTTATAATAATATGGTGGGGAGGGAGACTAAAAGGAATCTAATCTTTATTTGGGTTTCTAATGTGGCTAGGAGCTGCATTAGGCACTTTCCTTTCAGTAACAGACTTGATTCATGCACCTCTCATATAAGGTAAGCATTATTACCCCTAATTAGGAAGCTGGGTCTGGCATGTTAAGTGATTTGCCCAAGGCCACAAACCCAGTAAAAACTGAATCAAGATTTGGCTGATCCCAAAGTCCATATGCTCTTCCCACTCCACTGGTCAACCTCCCCCACAAAATAACCCAAAACATATTACAAATGAGAAAGGGGAGGAAGTCAAAACAATTACTTGTAGGGTCAAGACCCTAGAGCATTCACCTTTGCAAGAAATAAATCATGCTACCACACTGATTCATGCCACTGAGTTAACTTCTCATTTATTCATTCTGCAAAATAATCTAATTATTTCAAGCCACCAGAGAACATAAAATTACCGCACTGGTGCACTAAATTGCTCACCAGTAACTTTAAAAAGCTAACCAAAAGGTCTAAGTTATTCCTGGAAAACCCAGGGAGAACGCATCCACTGCCCACTACAAATTGAGGTTTTGCTTCCTATTCAGCTCCTAAATTTTCACACATTAAGTAGCTGGATATGTGTAGCCACAATACCATAACGTATTTTTATAGAAGAGGTTACTTGATCAGTCCTACTCACCTAAACCTGAAAATGGAGAGGCAGGCAGGGAAAGAAAGAGAAACACAAAGAGAAAGAGTGCTAAATGACTGCATATGTGCGTGGACACGCATATCCACTATTTACTTTTCTGTGTTAGTATGTTTAACCATCTCTAATGGACTCCATAAATGCTTTCAAATCCAGTTTCAATGGTCTATTTGCTGCCTAGTATAGCATATAATCTTTTCCAAAAGTGGTATTGATCTTGTTAAGTCTCCTCATCATCTAGACTTTGAGTAACCCTTTGCAGGATCATTCCTGGGGACAAACCAGTGCTCCTTCCACATGGCCATCCAGTTCCATTATCTGAGAGCCTTGCCTACTAAATCTGATCAGGACGCAGGGGGATAAGCATGGTAATAGCCACCAGGTATTGAGAGGTACTGTGCTAAACACTTCACATGCATCTTCTCAAATGAGCCCCATAGCAGCCTGTGGGGGAAGTATCCTTATCCCCGTTAGGCTGGGTGTTAAATGTTATCCCTATTTATGATAGGGAAACTGAGCTGGAAGAGTTTAAAGTAGCTGGCGCAAGCCCATTCATTCCACTCAGAGGCACTCTCCACTGGCTCCTCCCCTCTGTTCTTTCTTTCCCTACTGCTTTCATCCCTAGTTCTTATGAAGCATCCAAGAAAACTGTCACTATCTGGTTGCTTCCTCCCTCATCTTTAAGGGCAGTATCAATTCCACTGAGAATCCTGCAGTGACAGACGAAATGGAACACGAAGTAGCATTCTGTCCCCCAACCCATACCTGAGTATGAATGAAATTCAAACTCCTAACATTGTGCCCAATCTTTTCTCCCAACCAAGTATTCTCTGTGTCTTTCTCTTCTCCCTTCCCACTCCACATCACACACTGTCATATCTGGCCAAGTCCAGACCCCAGAACACTCGGCATCTCTCATCTGGCTGAATTCTTAATTTTTCCCTTAGATTCTTTTCCCTGCCATTTCAACCTGTCCAGATCCTCTTCATCCTTTAAGGCCCTGTCAAATTCCACCTGTTCCTTAGAAGATGTCCTTGTTCCTCTCAAGTCAAGATTAATCTTCTTCCTTCTCTTTTCACTCTACCCTTGTTCATAGCTGGCCTTGCACGTCTCCTTAGCTCAGTTGTGATTTCCCAAATGTGACAGTTCATGGCTTATTCATCTTTGCAGCCCTTCCTCTGCCTCCCACCACCCCATAACAGTCAGCACATTGCTCTACAGAAAGCAGGTCCTCGCTCCACATTTAATGAGTTGAATTGACTGTTCGGGTCCCAGGTGGCTCATCAGCAATGGATATTGAAGGCAGAGACCCAGAGAAGATCTCAGCTCAGAAGAGCACCTATGAGTAAAGGAAAACTTTTCTTTAGGCAGAATGAAGAAGGAAATTGAAAGTGAACAATTATCACCTAGAATTTAAGAGGAAAGAATGTAAAGATCCATTGCCTGGGCTGATTGGCAATACCTGGAAGGGGTTTCTGAGTGAGAGCCAGAGATGAGGTAAACCTCTCGGGTATATGGAAGGACTGACAAAAATGTGTGATCAAACAGGGCAGGCCTGGAAAAAAGACGATGTTGAATGTTCAAGACAATCTTTGCCTAGGACCGACTTTCTTTGCAAGGTAACTCAGTTGTCCCTGCTGAGATAGCTGAAGGCTCTGCAGACAGCCTGCTTCCTTGCCCTGTGCCACTGATAGGCAAGATTCATAAGGCCTGGTGAGGAGCAGTGACCTGCCTGCGATCTCTTTATTATCTCCAGCAACATAGTATGTACGTGGTAGAGAGGGAGAAGGAGCCGACAGAGGAGCAGGGAGCAGACTCCACCCTCACCCCCTTGACATTCACATGACCTGATTGTGTCAGCGCCACTTGTCTCCCCATCTGTCACAATGTCAGCTCCTGCTGGGGCCCCAGGATCCACAGAGGTTGCTCCACGTGTCGCCCCATTTATCTTTGCAGGCGGCAGCACTGATGTGTTTGACACTTCTATTTGTTATCCTACAAAGCAGGGTCCCCACTCGTCAAAGCAAAGGGGGGGAAAGTCAGGCATGGCATAGGACCAGGACAGAAATAAGCACTAGGAGAAATTTAGAGAAGGAGGGCTGTAGCATCTGTATGTCTAAAGGAGATGAGAGGGGAGATCAGGCAATTAGGGAGAAGTAAACCCTCCACCTTGCTTTCTGGAGGATGGCTGAACCAGCAGGAAGTGTGTGCGTGCGCACGTGCACACATGCATGCAGACTGTGGCTTCGTACTTTGACTCTCCAATGACAAGAATGGTCTGGTACGCTTTTGTGAGATTAACCCCAGTGTCTTGTAGTCACCACATTCAAACTCTCCTTCCCCATATTTCCTCCTCCCACACCTTCTTCAAAGAGAGGAACAATGGAGACACTGGTCCTCTGCCAGCTGACCCCCCCCCCATGCTCCCCCTTGTTAAGCTATGGCATTTCTCATAGTCTGTGCTCAGAACACAAAATCTGTCTTTGAAAAGATGCTATTCCTGGAGCAGCCCTGGATCCGCCACACACCCCTCAGAGCTCCCATTGTCATGAAAAGCCCTCCACCTAGATAACATATAGCACACAGGAAGTCGCCCTGCAGCTACACAGAGGGGCTGGCACTCTGTACCAGATGCTGACACACCAGAGGGTCTACTGGGCTCTGGGAGAGACTAGATTCCAGAAATAGTGCCCATGGGACTGGGCTGGGAAGTGTTGATTGATGTGGAAAGGAAACCAGGTGTGACCAGCAGGTGATGAAACTAATCGTCTTGTGTCTCCTTAGCTGATTCCAGAGGAATAAATGATCTGAAACTCCAGGACTCGGGAATCCTTACGAATGAATGGTGCATAAGGAAGGCAGGATGACCGGAACCCCTTGTTTGGTCAAAGTTTAATGGAACAAACATGGCCTTGGAGTCCAAAAGGGTTAGGATAAGAATTCAATGACATAATGAGGGAGAACACCTAAACAACCAGGTACTCTACAACTGGTATCAATTTTGACATTTTTATCATTGTAATTATTAAAACCACCTGTAGCCTGGCCAAAGGCTTCTATCTGGGTACCAAACATCCCCCTCTCTACAGCTTCACACCAAGCCTGGGGAAGGAGTAGGAGGGAATGAATGAAAGCACCCATATTTGGGAGTGTCTGCAGCAGGCTGGCGGGGCGGGCTACAGTGCAGTCACAGAGCGGAGTGATCCTCTTTGTCAAGGGGACAAGAATGAGCAGTTCCTCAAGGAAGTGTCAAGGGAAGCCCAGCAGTAAGGATGTGATGGGGACTGGGGTGGGGGAGGGGAGAGCCCAGGGGAAGTCAGAAAGCAAGCTCTGCTCTGGAGCCTGGGGACGGAGGGGAGGGGTCTTCCCTCCTCCTCACCTTCATCCAGCCCCACTGACCACCACAGTCATAATAAACAGAATGATCACTGTTTTTGAGTTCTCATTGCGGCTGAACATTAAGGTAAGAATTCTCCTATATAGTTATTTCATTCCTTATCTTAGATATGAAATTACTTCTAGACAGTGAAACTGGCTTGTTCAATATCAGCAAAGGGGGCTGAACCTAGAAACTTCAGATGCTGGTATGGGCTCTTCTCCTGAAGCCGCATGGCCTCTCAACAAAGGAACAATTTCCCGACTGATTCAGACCAAGCTAAAGAGAGGATATGGTTCGGAATATTAAAAGACTAGAGCAGGAGCTCCTGAGCATGGACCACAGGCTATGAAGAATCACAGGCCTGTCTCCTGCTGCTGCCCAGTCCATGAAAATCCAAAGGGCTTCAGGGAGAGGTGACCAGGAACCCAGCTGGCTTCTTTGTGCTTTTTCCAACCCTGGGGCTCTTCTCAGATAGCACTGGCTCAGCTTTGAAGCTGCCATTCCTCCCCTTCATATCCTTCCTCTCCAAGCCGTTCTCAGGAATCCCGATGGCATTCCTGCTTGAAAGAGTAGACTAATGAGAAACTGGGATGAGATCATAAAGCCGGCCCATGGCCTAAAGAAGACTGAAATGTTCCTTCACTGACTCCCGGCTCAGCAGCCCCTCACCTGCCAAGTGATGCTCAACCACCAGGGCTCTGGGGGAGCCACTGGGCAGGGAAATATATGGAGCCCAGGAAACCACCATCACTTGGTAATTTCTTAAGGAGTACAGAATCTTGCCCCAGAATGAATAACAAAAATGGCACTAATTCTCATGAGAATATGCCCATTTGTTCACAGTTGAACTTGGTGCTGTATTTTTCAAATGACTTTACAATGGCCCATCAGTTATTCCAAGAATGCCTCTTGAGAGCCATTTTTTCTAAATATATATGTTTTTTCTCTAAACATACCCTCTCACGTTGAGCATGTTTTATCTTAGAGTCACTAAAGTCCTTTATAATGATATTTCCTTTAGCCTCCCCACCTGCTTGCTGCTATTAGAGAGTGGTTATGAGTAATATCATTCCCATAGTATCACCAAGGACATGGAATTTGCCAGAAAATGTTTATAACACATCCTTTCAAGATATAGCCTCTCCTCTGTGGAGGAAGGGGAACCCTCTTACACTGTTGGTGGGAATGCAAATTGGTGCAGCCGCTTTGAAAAACAGTATGGAGATTCCTTAAAAAATTAAAAATAGAGCTACCCTATGACCCTGCAATTGCACTACTGGGTATTTACCCCAAAGATACAGATGTAGTGAAAAGAAGGGCCATATGGACCTCAATGTTCATAGCAACAATGGCCACAATCGCCAAACTGCGGAAAGAGCCAAGGTGCCCTTCAACAGATGAATGAATAAAGAAGATGTGGTACATATATACAATGGAGTACTACACCTCCATCAGAAAGGATGAATATCCAACTTTTGTAGCAACATGGACTGGATTGGAAGAGATTATGCTGAGTGAAATAAGCCAAGTAGAAAAAGTCAAGTATCACATGGTTTCACTTACTTGTGGTGCATAAGGGGTAATATAGAGGACAGTAGGAGAAGGAAAGGAAATGGGAAGTAGGGTAATTCAGGGAGAGAAATGAAACATGAGAGACTTTGGACTCAGATACAAACTGAGGGACTTGGAGGGAGGGGGTAGGGGGATGGGTGAGCCTGGTGGTGGGTACTGAGGGCACGTATTGCATGGAGCACTGGGTGTGGGGCATGGGCAATGAATCTTGGAACACTGAAAAAATAAAATTAAAATAAAATAAATTAAATTAAATAATTAAATAATTTAAAAAAGATATAGCCTCTTCTGAAAACTCTTTTTGAGTGCCTACTATCTGCGAGGCAGGTGGAACACCAGGGCTCATCAAGCAAATAACCAAGAAAAGTAAGACATTTTCAGCCCATCATTTCTCCTGCTGCTCCCCTGCCCCATCACCCTAGGCTGCAAGTGAAGGTCTGCCAAGGTACACATCCCCACTGTCAGTTTCAGACATGAAGTTTAATGTTGGTATTTGAGTTTCACTAGCTACTGAGCTGGAAAGAAATATGTGGCCAGGAAAAATAGTACCTATGCATAAAAGCAGAAGGTAATCATATACATATATATACACACATATATAAATATATAATTATGTATGTATATATAATTTATCATTTATTATAGTGTAATTATATTACATATCATATTATATTAGTCAGTGCTCCCAAAAGAACTGTAGTGATTCCATGCTCTGCAGACAACCTCAGTAAAGGGCCCAGCAGACAAATGCAACAGCTGGGCACAGCCTCTGACCAGGGAAACAACCGGGGATACAATGGGGGAGGCTCCCTTGAGTAGGAGAGGCTGATATCACCCAAGTCAGATCACAACAGCCTTACTTAGAGGATCTAACTTCAGGCCTTGTCCAGTGCTGTTCTTGCCCAAAGAAGGACTAGGTGTGGGGACAGAAGGAACACTGGACTTGGAGAAACAGGTCTGGCTACATGCTCCAGATCTACCATGGTGGTTAAGTCACATGCTTTCGCAGCCTCAATTTCTTCATCAATGAAAGGGAATTCATATCTTTCTCACCGATATTAGAGGACTGTTGTGAGATGCACATTAGAGTTGTAACTTCCAAATCATATATTGTATAAAGCCATAGAAGGAAATTTCCCTGCACTGCCACTGGAAAACTGTGTAACAGTATTCAGGTTTGGAGGCAGACAGAGTGGTATACAGACCCAGCCACGCCTCTGATCCCCAGGATGTGTGTTCAAGTGTGCTTGGAGGTTGTACGGTCATTTATGGGTACATAAGGCAAGTCACTGAACCCCTGCAGGTCTCTCAAGGGAGGATACAAGGCCATCTAGGAGATGCTAGAGATGTGCTCAATAGTCCAGGTGAACATAGAAACTTTCAAATGCATTTGTCATTATTTTGGTTCAGATATTTGGATTTTGTGGGATATGGGGAGGCAGGGATGAAAGCAGACAAAGAAAGAGAGAGAGAGAAAAAAACAGGAATTGGAACAATCTAGAAAACAGTCTTCAAACCTTTGGGGTATACTTTGTCAGGCTAGATGTCTCATGGATCCTCCAACATGGCATAACCTAAGCCGTACTTATCATTGTCCCAACCCTAGCCTTCCAGTCCTCCTCTGTCCCCTGTGTCAGATAATGGCTGCACCAGCCACCCATTGTTCTAAATCTGAGCATCAGCCTAGACTCCCCCAACCAGTTAATCCAAATCCAGTGACAGCAAATGTCCTTAAAATGTCCAGTCCTGTGACTATGTCTGGGGCCCTCTGCTTGGCCTGAATTACCACAGTTACTTCTCAAAGTTCCCAGTTCTCTTCCTTGAATCCATTCTCCATGTTTCTGATTTCTAAAACCAAATCTGATTTTGTCCTTTCCCTTAGGCTCCTACCTTCTTCTGTGAGTTTGTTTCTTGTCTTTCTCTCACATACATCTAGACTTTTTCATCTTGTTTCTGGGACTTTGTATATGTTGTTCCCCGCTATCTACAGGCACCTTAAACCACTTAACCTATGTAAGTCCTTCTCCTCCTGGAGGCTTCCAGAAAACCTTCCCATTCCCACAGGCTAAATCCAGTGTTCCTCTCCAGTGCTTCCTATTCACACCCTCTTTGACATGATCAAGTATTGAGAACACTGAATGGTAAGAATTGGTTTGCCAAGTGATTTCAAGACCATGAACACCTGTGAAGCAGGACCCATACCTCATTCAGTTCTGTGTGTTAAACACCCATGAAAGTGACTACAGCATAGGAGGTATTCGATAATTATTTGCTGATTTTTTTAAATTTAAATTCAAGTTAGTTGACATATAGTGTAGTATTGGTTTCCAGAGTAGAATTTAGTGATCCATCACTTAAATATAATACCCAGTGCTCATCCCAACAAGTACCCGCCTTAATGCCCATACCCACTAAGCCCATTTCCTGCTTCACCTCACCTCCAGCAACCCTCAGTTTGCTCTCTATAGTGAAGAGTTTCTTATGATTTGCCTCCTATATTTATATCTTACTTTATTTTTCCTTCCCTTCCCCTATGTTCATGTGTTTTGTTTCTTAAATTCCACATGAGTGAGATCATATGATGTTTGTCTTTCTCTGACTTTCACTTCATTTAGCATAATACCCTCTAGTTCCATCCACACTGCTGCAAATGGTAAGATTTCACTTTTTTGATCACCTAGCAATATTCCATTGAATGAATGAATGAATATATATATATATATATATATATATACACACACACATACACACACACACACACACACACACACACACACATACCATATCTTCATCCATTCATCAGTCGATGGACATTTGGGGTCTTTCTATAATTTGGCTGTTGTTGATAATGTAGCTAAAAACATGGGGGTACATGTGTCCCTTCAAATCACCATTTTTGTATCTTTTGGATAAATACCTAGTAATGCAATTGCTGGGTTGTAGGGTGGTTCTATGTTTAACTTTTCCAGGAACCTCCATACTATTTCCCAGAGTGGCTGCACCAGTTTGCATTTCCACCAACAGTTTCTCTTAAACTTCCCCATCCCTGAGTAGTTAATTTTAGCCATTCTGATAGGTGTGAGGTGGTATCTCATTGTAGTTTTGATTTGTATTTCCCTGATGATGAGTGATGTTGAGCATCCTTTCATGTGTCTGTTAGCCATCCAGATGTCTTCTTTGGAAAACTAATCTGACAAAGCAGCAAAGAATATCCAATGGAAAAAAGATAGTCTCTTCAACAAATGATGTTAGGAAAACTGGACAGCAACATGCAGAAGAATGAAACTGGACCTTTTCCTTACACCATACACAAAAATAGACTCAAAATAGATGAAATACATAAATGTGAGACAGGGAACCATCACAATCCTAGAGGAGAAAACAAGCAGCAACCTCTGTGACCTCGGCTACAGCAACTTCTTGCTAGACACATCTCTGAAGGAAAGGGAAACAAAAGCAAAATGAACTATTGGGACCTCATCAAGATAAAAAGCTTCTGCACAGTGAAGGAAACAATTAACAAAACTAAAAGGCAGCCTACAGAATGGGAGAGATATTTGCAAATGGCATGTCCGATAAAGGGTTAGTATCCAAAATCTATAAAGAACTTATCAAACCAATGCCTAAAAAGCAAATAATCCAGTTAAAAATGGACAGAAGACATGAATAGGCACTTTTCCAAAGAACTATTTGTTGATTTGAATAGCATTAAACTGAAGTGGATCTGGTTCGATTAGTCTGAAGAAATAGAAAAAAGCTTTGTTCTCATTATTACCCCATTCCAGAAGACAGCCCTTGCATTCCGCAGCCTGACAAGTTGGTGACTGGCTGGAGCCTTTCTACAAGTCAGGCTTCTACCAGAAACCATGAAACTTACTCCAAAGCTGGCCCAAATACATTGTTTGCCCCCATGAGCCTGGCTTCCTATACTCCCCAATATGACCCATCTTCAGAAGTGAGTGTTCATGATCTTAGACCCAGCAAGGACCTAGACAGTAATCTTAAGACCATCACTTAAAACTTTTGACAGGTCCCGTGAATGAATATTTCCTGATTAAATCAATGAATGAATGTAAATCAGGTTTTGACATATGCCCTACATATTTTGCAGCATAAACAAATAAAATTGTTCCCATTCTTTCCAAGCTTTATTTCCCACTACTTCAGTGGCACTGGGGGGAAGATAGCATTCCTCTGTTCTCAGTAAAGTATGTGGATGGGATTTGTGAGAGCTATTTTCTTGACTTTTTTTTTCATGTGAGTGACAGTCTATATGACCAATCTTGCCAGAAGACAGGTCCTATTGTCTATATATTGTTATATGAAACACAATCATTAAGATTTCTTGGGTTTTTAAAGTGTCACTCCCCTTTCTTGCTGACCTGAATTGTCCACAGACTTTGGGAGGTTGCGCAATGCTATAGCTTTCCTAGATGGTCACAAGGCTTCATTTCTCCCCATATCCAAGCACTTTCCCACGTGACTTTAGCTCCTCCCACCAAACAGCAGTCTATCTCCTCTTCCCTTGAACTGGGCTGGCACTGTCATGTGCTTTGCAAAGCAGAATGCAGGGGAAGTGACAGTAAGCTAGTTGAGAGCCTCGGCCCAAGAGACATTTTCCACTTGCAAAATCTTCCACGGGAACCCTACTTGCTACTCTGCAAACAAGCCCCATCAAGCCTGCTGAGTGACACCATAACTCCATCCCAGGTATCTGTTGCTCTGTAACAAGCCACCTCAAACTCAGTGCCTTAAAACAACAATTACCATTCATTTTCCTTACAAATGAGCACTTGGGACAGGTCCTGGCAGAGCCCGTTTATCCCAGCTTCACACAGCGTTAGCTGGGGCAGCTCAAAGGCTGGGAGTGACTCGTCTGGGATCTGGAGTCAGCTAAGTGTCACTCACATGTCTTCTGGCCTTTGCTGGCTGTTAGTTGGGACCTTGGCTGGGACTGTGGCCTGGATACCCAGCCATAGCCTTTCCCTGTGGCTGCTGGATTTCCTCTGAGCATTGTAGGCAGGTTCTAAGAGCAAAGTTATGACAGGAAGAAAATGGAAGCTGCCACTTTCTCAAGGGTAAGCCTGGAAATTAGCCCGGCATTACTTCTGATCTATTCTGTGGTCAAAGCAGTTGCAAAGTTTTTCCCAGATTCAAGAGGAAGGGGAAACTGCAATGTCCCATTGTAAAAGAACACATGAGCCACGATATGTTGTGGTGATCATCTTTGGAAAATACAGTCTTCCACACGCTGATACCCTAACCAACAGTTAGCCAATTGCCAGACATGTGATGAGGCCCCCCTGGACCAATCACACACACACACACACACACACACACACACACACACACACACACCAGCCAACTGGCAAACCAGCTGCAAATGCATAAGCTAACTCAACCAAGATTAGCTGAACCTGACCCAGATCAGCAGCACCATCCAATTGCTCTGTCAACTAATACTGGATGTCAACTTGAGAGCATTAATAAGTGACTATCTTTGTAAGTCATCAAGTTTTAGGGTGGTGCGTCCCACAGAAATAATCCTGGCTCTACCATCTACTAGCAACTTCGAGCCTAAGTTTCTGTGTTTATGGATATACCTATGTGGCAGGTTCATAAATTATTAGGATTCGATGACATAACAGGACTTATGTGCCTAGCCAAGTGCTGGCACTGAATTCACACACAACTGTTCCCTTCCCTTCCCTTCCTCACACATTCAAAGCTGTAATGAAGGTCATGTTCTCATCATTCCCTATGCTGCAAAAACCAAGGTCATGGAATCTTGACTGTATGTCAATCTCAGTTCTGCTTTGCAGAAGGTGACTTTCAAAAATAACTCTCCTCACTAATCAATTAAACTAGTGAGAATTTTCAAAATCACTCAACTATTCCAGGAGAAAGGATAAAGGGCAGGACAAGAGGTGAACTGTATGATCCTCTTAATGAAAATTTCAAGGAGTCTTGGTTTATAAACACTGTAGAAATCCATTCTAAACAAAAACATCAGCTTTTCACTGTGACTTGGATATTAGCCAGCAATGAAGGAGAGATTGACCTGATTTAGGGTTGGTTGCACAATATGAAAAGTGATTTTTTTCCCCTTTCCTTAGACCTAGAGCTAATAGCTTTGTTTGTGTTCCTGATAAAGAGAACATTGTGCTTGTCCCCTTTAAAAGCTGTAAGCGCACAAATGGAACTTTGCTCACAGTTAACTCCACATAGGCTTCAGAGCTGATGCAGTTGACACAACTCAGCGAAAGCAGGGGGTCCCAAATAAATGCATCACATTCTGATACTCTGTACCAAAATTCCTAAGGGGAGGGGAATACAAAACAGAAAAGCAAAGGATGGTTGGTTGTCTCGGCTTTTGCCCCTCACAATAACAACACAGGCTTATATTTGCAGGGAAATTTTCACCTGGTAGAGGACTTCAGGTCCTGATTTCCTTTTAACCTGTACAACAGCCCTGCGTGATGGGAGATTCAGTGCTAATATCCTTCTTCTACAGATGAAGACAGTTCTGTGATTTGACTACATGTTTAATGGTTGCCAAGCTTTTAATGAACTCTCAAACTGGGCAGTTTGTTAGAAAATCAGATTATTGGGTTCTACCTCAGATATTTGGACTTAATAAAGTGTGGGGTGGGGCTCACAAATTGGTATTTTGAATGTCATTCTAGATGGTCCTTTGAGTACATTGCCTCAGTGTGATACTCTTCCTACTATGAACAGTCAAAGGATGATTTTTAAGAATTCACGCACACAAATAAACCCTCTTTCTTTCACGGCTTGTTACTCTTGAGAATTTGGAAATACCATGGGTCACATCATGCCCTCTTGAAACATAACTATTCTCTCCAGAGAAAGCCTCATAGAGCAGAGCTAATGCATTAGGCCGGTGCTTGATCTGAGTGCCAACACCACAGTATTTGGCTTTGAGATGCAGATTTTTTTTCCAGTAGATTTGTCTTCCTAATTATGTCTGACTTCAGATAACATTAAAATTAAATTGCTTTTCCTTTTTCTTGGGCTCACACCAGGGTAGGGAAGAAGTAAGGAGGGCTAAATGGCAGAAAAACCAAATGATAGACTCAAAGAGCTATAGTGATTATCTAGATCCTGCTTCTCATTGACTGAGGTAGAGAAACAAAGGAATAGAGATATTAAAGGTCAAGACAATCCAGCCCTGACCAAAATAGTACCAAGCCATACATCATATAGCCCAAACAGCATTTGAAAACTCTATGAGGCAGTCTTGAGTTCTTCCTTTGAAAATTAATCAATACTCTACCATATTTGCCCACACTCTTGTGGAACTAATAACTCAAA
Organism: Spilogale gracilis; assembly: GCA_004023965.1. Lineage (NCBI taxonomy): Eukaryota > Metazoa > Chordata > Mammalia > Carnivora > Mephitidae > Spilogale > Spilogale gracilis. The sequence continues at coordinate 138,161 of PITA01003206.1, forward strand.
TGAGAAGCCAACAACCATGCAGCATGATTATTCCTTCAGCACATTGTCTTGGGCCTTTATAGATTACTGTTATTGAACAGACTGTTTCATGAACTGAAAATTTCTACCCCCTTGTAAAGCCACATTACTATCTGAAGATATAACCGAAAACTATTCTTACTGTCTTTTCATAGTAGACAAGAGCTGTTTGATGGAGGAATGAGTGAGTGAGGGCGAGGCAAGAACAATGTTCAATGACCCAGACAGACTCAGATGTAAAAGTTGAAGCATGTTAAGGGAAAATTCTAGAGAAGAGATGGGCAATATCAAGTTAACATCAAGTTGAATGAGATTAGCCAGATGAAAGGGTTTTCAATATCCTCTGGAGAGGTCCTGATGTTATGAGAATATATAGCAAGCATCAGGTTACTGCCACTTCTTCAGCATCTTGACCTAAGGAGGCAAAAATGAGTTCCAACTGCCCCACTGGATCAGGGGCCATCCTACTCAAAGAGGTCCTCACTTCTATGCATATTAATGTGTATTTTCACATTTTGAAGTACAAAAGGCTCTTGCCTTGATCAAGTGGCCAAGGTCTCTGAACTTCCCTTGTGACAAACCACTGTATAAAGCCTTGCCTAATACAAAAACTCTTTAATTTCACATCAACAAAGCCATGCATCAGACGCTATCTAAATGCTTACCAGTCCCTTTTTCCCATCATGGGAATACAGGAAACCTACGTTTCCTAACCTGCCTTGAAGTTAGTTTGGGGCCATGTGACCAGGTTCTAGACAAAGGAATAAGAGAATAAATGGTGATTGCTACTCTCGAGCTGTATATAAAATATCACACACAGGGGCGCCTGAGTGGCTCAGTTGATTAAGCCACTGTTTTCAGCTCAGGTCATGATCCTGGAGTCCTGGGATCAAGTTCCGCTTTGGGCTCCCAGCTCCACGGGGAGTCTGCTTCTCCCTTTGACCTTCTCCCCTCTCATGTTCTCTCTTTCTCTCACACTCTCTCTCTCTCAAATAAATAAATAAAATATTTTTTAAAAATCACACACAATCAACCTCATTCTGTATCTTAGCTCATCAGCTGAGGAGAGCTAAAGCTCTACTGGAGAACATCAAAAAAGTCCTAGGAAACATGGAAACCATGGGACAAAATGGCTTTCTGTCCCCATATCAACACTGGAGTCAAGGCTCCAAAGATATGCCTGATCTCCAGGGGGGCTCTGGCATGAGGTATAAGGGAAACTCTGCTAATATAACCCCCCAATGAAGGATGCCTGGGTGGCTCAGTCAGTTAAGTGTCTGGCTTCAGCTCAGGTCATGATCCCGGGGTCCTGGGACTGAGTCCCATATCATACACCCTCTTTCCCTGCCTGCAGCTCCCCTGCTTGTGCTCTCTCTCTTGCTCTCTGACAAATAAATAAATAAAATCTTAAAAAAAAATAACTTCCAATGAGAGGTAGGGGGTGTTGACTACAGCACATGGTGAGTTCTAACTAATATGGGTCACATCTTGATGACTCAAGAATTGAGTCTATAATGGGCATATCTATAAACCAACATAACACAACAGAATCAGAAGATGAAACAACTTTTGTGGACTTTTTTTCTCTCTTCTGGAAAAAGAAGAGATTTAGTACACTAAACTTTAAAAAAAAAAAAAGAGCAAACTGAATGTCACTCCCTCTATTTGTAGAAGTAAATACTTTCTGTCACACTTGTACTTCCTTTACATCCTAAAGTCAGTTATTTATTTTTCTGATTATATAATCAAATCCAGTCAAGAGAAAATCTGGACTGCTGTCTGTTATTAGCTTGGATGAGCTGGTTTTATCTTACAGCTTCTTTGTATTTGAAGTGCTTGTCTTTGTGTCAGACTCTTGGTGTCCCCAGGAGAAAAAAAATATTATTACCAGATTCAGTAACATTTACTGAGCACTTACTGTGTACCAAGGACACTGCCAGGATTCTCACAAGCACCCTATGAGATAAGTCCCAATTTACAGGTCAGAAATAAAGGCAGAGGGCACCTGGGTGGCTCAGTGGGTTAAAGCCTCTGCTTTCAGCTTAGGTCATGATCTCGGGATCCTGGGATCGAGGCCCATGTCGGGCTCTCTGCTCAGCAGGGAGCCTGCTTCCTCCTCTCTCTCTGCCTGCCTCTCTGCCTACTTGTGATCTCTCTCTCTGTCAAATAAATAAATAAAATCTTATAAAAAAAAATGAAGGCAGAGAAAAGTTCTACTTGTTCCAAGGCCCCCTAGATCATACGTTACTTAGGCAGATTAGGTTCTATCTGTTCACTCTCACAACAGAAGTTGCTCTCCTGGGGTGTCTGGGTGGCTCAGTTGGGGAAGCATCTGCCTTCAGCTCAGGTCATGATCCTGGGGTCCTGGGATCGAGTCCCACATCAGGCTCCCTGTTCAGTGTGGAGTCTGCTTCTCCCTCTCCCTCTGTCCCCCCCCACCCCCTGCTCATGTTCTCTCTCTCTCTTTCTCTCTCTCTCTCTCTAAAATAAATAAATAAGCTCTTCTTAAAAAAAAAGAAAAAAGAATCTGCTCTCTTAACCACCTCAGTTTATTTTCTTCCTTGATGCAGTTTCAGATGTTCATTTTCTCAGGATTGTCTGTGACTGTCACATAGTAACCATTTTCCTGGAGACAAAGTTCCTACTTTGGCTATGAAGCCAATTACGTTAATTATGATCTGGTCACCTTCCCAAGTGTACCTCTGCATTGGCCCTTATTTTATTACTCTAGGCTCTACATATTAATGAATGTAACTGAGGTTCTTTTGAGTTAGGAATTCTTCAAACTTGGACCATTTATCAAAAGCTTGGGGCTACTCACACTCCTTAATGACTTAAAGGGAAATTTTCTCTCCATTACAAATTTCAAGCCTGCTTACATTTTAAATATTTAATATTTAGGTACTATAAGAGCAATAGGATTATTTGATGTCCTAATTGCCTCAGGCCTTGTTTTCAATGCCTTTGTATCAAAGGGTGATTCCAGCAGCAACATCCATCCCACTGCTTCGGTTAAAGAGCAACCAGACAGCCTGCCTGATGTGAGACCCAGGGCTGAACTCAGAGAAATATGAGGGTGTAGACTAACCACCCTCTAGAGAGTCATACTCTGCTCCCCTGCCTCTCCTCCGCAACACACACACACACACACACACACACACACACACGCCTACTGGTGAAATGAAATCACAATTCACATCCAGGACTATATAAAAGAGAAAATAAAGAAGGCCAGCATAAGACACAATCCCCTTACCTGCTCTTTGTTACTGGGAGTTCTGCATGTTGGTGATGTTTATAGATAAACGTACTCCAGTGTGTCTCTTTGTGTGTGTTTGTACAGAATGTGAAAATGGGGCTTTAAGCTAAAGTCTTGAAACACAGATAGCATTTTGCTATGGTATCAAATTTCAAAGGAGGGAAACAAAAACTATTCAACCCTTAACCCCTTCACTCACATCAAGGGTGTAAGATGGCAAGATTAAAAGATGAAGAAGATGTGTGTGTGTGTGTGTGTGTGTGTGTGTGTGTGTGTGTAATCTAGATATATGTAAAAATATAGTTCCTATTGGTTCTAATTCTCCAGAAAACCATGATACAAAGGGGAACAATTAATAAGTGGGCCCAGGCAATAAGCAACTGAAGCAGCCTGAGTAAACCAGGATGCATGATCTCCTCCATCAGAACCCAAGAGTCATCCAGATGTGGAAGAAGGATTAGAAGTGCCAGGGAGGAGAGGGGAGAGAGAGGAGTCTGAGAACACTCTGTTTCCCTGACTATGGCCTATGCCTGGAATAAGCCTCAAAGGAAAGAATTATTTTAAAACAATATTTGAGGGGGTTTTTTGGTTGTTTTGTTTTTTGTTGTATTTTTTAAATTTAAATTCAGTTAGCCAACATATAGTACATCATTAGTTTCTGATGCAGTGTTCAATGATTTATCAGTTGTATACAACACCCAGTGCTCATTTATTTATTTAAGAGGGAGTATGAGCTGGGGGAGGGACAGAGGAAGAGAGAGAAGGACAAGCAGACTCCCTGCTGAGTGGGGAGCCTGACACAAGGCTGGATCCTAGGTCCCTGAGATCAGAACCCGAGCTGTGGTCAGATGCTTAACCAACTGAGCTACCCAGACACCTCCAAATTTTGAGTTTTAACTATAACATGGGATCAGATATACTGATTTCCACCCTGAGATGATGTTGGTGGTGCCGTTAAGTGATGGGAGAACCATTTGAGTTACAGAAAGGTCCTAGGGCACGTCTGTATTTCGCTAAGTGAAAGAAGAGAAATTAGTTCCATGGAGGAGGCTTAGAAAGGCAGTAGGAGGGCGCCTGGGTGGCTCAGTTGGTTAAGCGACTGCCTTCGGCTCAGGTCATGATCCTGGAGACCCAGGATCGAGTCCCACATCAGGCTCCCTGCTCGGCGGGAAGCCTGCTTCTCCCTCTCTCACTCCCCCTGCTTGTGTTCCCTCTCTGGCTGTGTTTCTCTCTGTCAAATAAATAAATAAGATCTTTAAAAGAAAGAAAGAAAGAAAGAAAGAAAGAAAGAAAGAAAGAAAGAAAGAAAGAAAGAAAGACAGACAGTAGGAGACAAATACAAGTGCCTACCTGCCTTCCTTCCCTGGTTATATGTATGTATATATGTCCACCTTGGTGGGAAGCCCACCTGACTTACACCCAGCTTCCAGCCCCTGCAGCTCCAAGGCCCAGCCCTGGGGCCCAGGCAGGCACCTCGATCTTCCAAACTCAGGGGCGGCTCTGGTACACTCATGACCTGGGATGAGCTCAGCCACAGCTCCTACTTTGGCACTCAGCATCTATTCTGCTCACACTCAATTAACATGATTAGCTCATCAGGGCATCTGGAAACGGCAAAAGCTGTTGAACACCTTCATACATACTATACACATTCAGTCTTACACAGTGAGCATCTCCCTGTGCCTGGTGTTATTGGATAGAAGTACAAATATAGAGCTTCTAACTTCAAGAAACTTGCAATCACATGTGAACTTTGACATATATATTTTTTTCTTGTATTCAATGCTAATCCTCTTACATGTCTTAGTCAACATAATTTAAATTCTGAGAGTTCTGAATTTGATTTACTTGTTTTTCCAAACTTATCCCTGTAAGTTCTGCTCCTGGCTATAAAAATCAGAGCAAATACTAGTTTCATGCTTTAAATGAGAAACCTAATATAAAATACCACAAACTTTAGATTAGGGAGATTTTTCTTTTACTAGAGACTTAGAATGTGTGCAAAACCCTTTTACTGCGTATAGTACACAGAGACACACATATATACAATCATTATTTTTAGATTTTTCAGGTTGCATTTAAGCAATCTACTTTTTTTTCCTAAATGCTAAAAGGGGGCCTGAGGACTAAAATAAATTGTTCTTCCTAAGATATGGGAGTAGCACTGAAATTATCTTTTTGAAAAGCAGCAGGCCAGATGGCTAATCTATACAATTCTTTGAAAAAACTTAATTCCACAAAAGAGAGCTCATGAAATGGCCTCAGATTTTCTTTTAGGAAGTGAGCTAAGATGAAACCTAGTGGCTAACATTCTTTTTTTTTTTAAAGATTTTATTTATTTATTTGACAGAGAGAGAGAGATTACAAATAGGCAGAGAGGCAGGCAGAGAGAAAGAGGAAGCAGGCTCCCCGCCAAGCAAAGAGCCCAATGTGAGACTCGATCCCAGGACCCTGAGATCATGACCCAAGCCAAAGGCAGAGGCTTAACCCTCTGAGCCACCCAGGCACCCCTAGTGGCTAACATTCTTAAGCACAAGATCCATGCTT